>JBBPNG010000637.1:0-18470 GCA_038091095.1 Leccinum incarnatum
ATTGCTCATTGGGTCGTTGATCTATCGGGTATGGAGTGGTGGATGGTGGGTCGACGCGACGACGGCAATGGTGATCGCCATGATGTTTGGCTGGGAGGGGTTCAAGATGGTACGGTGGGCGCGGAACAAAGATTTCGATGGTGGGTGTTGTGGGACGTGTCATCCTAAAGTCGAGGATACCGAGGCTGCGGCGGCGGCAGACGTGGAGAAATCCACGGTACACGAACAGGGTTCCTGCTCCTGCTGTAGCAGTTCTAAGAAGGACGAAGTCGTCAAATGCGAACATGTCTAAGCAAGGAAGTCAGCCACTTTACTTCTTATCTGACAGCACACTGCAAGCGTGGCTTCATTTCGTTACTAGTGCCCCCGACTTCAAGCTTCAAGGTTTTAACACCCATATTTCTAGTAGAATTTCTAGTCATATTAGTATCTCCCCACGTGACATGTATACTAGATACCATGCTTTCTCGCACTCAGCATTCTCTCGGAACCTTGGCATTCACATATTTTTCACATTTACTTAAGTTGGTACTAATCCAGGTTACTGTCCACCTTTGGTCCTTCGCCGTGATGTGGCGTTATCTGGCCGCAAAGAGATGGTCACGTGATCGGAAGTCCGAGGTGCGACACCCGATTCCCGACATACACAGTCACTTGACCCAGATGTTGCGCCGGGCTGTCCATCGTGTGTTTGCCCGGTCGACATCTTATCGAATCAGTTCAGATCGATTATCATCCGTAACACCACTTGTACCTCGGTCTGTTCAACGCTTCACGACACGGAGAACTATGGCTTCGCTTCTAGCTGAGAGGTATTTGGCAGACAGAGCACCTCCAATTTGCAGAGTCGAAGTCTCCAAGTCATTTTCACAACTCACGTTCGTCCCTCGCTTCCATTCATGGGGAGATGGGTTCTGACAAGCAGACAGCGAAAAGGAGAAATTGTATGCTCACTATGTCGGTGAAGCGTCGTGGGCAGGGGCTCGCATCATCCAGGGCCAATGGACGTCGCAAGCGACCAGTCTTTACGACCTTTTGATTCTCACGTTCAGCACCAATGGAAAGTTGACTGATCTTGCGACTCTGCAAAGCAAGTCTGGCGTTAGCCAGCAAGCATTTGAGGAACTCATTCAGTACGCCGCGCAGGTTCGCTCAAGATCATGTTCTAGTCCCTTTGTTCATTTTCGCTCACATACGTCGCAGGTCTTGCACAACTTGGTAAACTACAAGTCCTTTGGCTTCACCAAGATTATTCCTCGTATTTCGGAGAGCGACTTTGCCAAGGTTGTCGCGGCTTCCTCGAACGCTTCTAACGCGGTCCCACTCTTTCAACAAGTTAGTCGTCACGACTCTGTTTCTTTGAGCTGCGTGTGAATTTGACTCAGCTCAGCGAGCATATATATGCAACAACCCCCGAGAGTTCCTTGTCCGTCGGAAAGCGTTCGGAGGGTCATGTCTCCAACTACTATCTCGGTGAGGTTATTACGGACGATGAAGTCGCCGCTGTGCAAGAGGCTGCCGAGAAGCTTGGGATTGATATCTTGAACACTCGGTAAACTCTAGTCTGTTCTAAATGACTCAGCGCGTTATTCACATTGTCAAGTGTTCGCAAGAATGGTCCGGGTGACTTCACTCTGCTCGTTGCCTCGGCTCAGAAGCAGCCTTCGACGTCCCACGACTTGAACAAGTTGACCACGCAATCTGTCAATGCAAAGCTCGCGGTCGAATTCGGCGACTTTTCGGAGTCATTGACCAAGGTCGTGGCGGCGTTGCAGGAAGTGAGATTCATTGCTTTCTTGTCGTTCCAAAAACTCAGATCGGACGCAATTAGGCCAGGAAGTACACCGCGAATGATAACCAAACTGCTATGATGGATGGTTACATCAAGTCGTACGTTTCTTCTTGGTCACAATGCTCGACATGATATGCATTGAGCCTTTTCACAGGTTTGAGTCTGGTTCCATCGAAGAGCATCAGAAAGGTTCAATCGCATGGGTCAAGGACATTGGTCCTGTAGTGGAGAGCTACATCGGATTCGTCGAGACATACGTGGACCCGTACGGCGGTCGTGCGGAATGGGAAGGTGAGTACCCGATAGTGCGCATTCCATACCTGTTACTAATTACTAGTTAGGTTTCACCGCCATCGTCGACAAGGCTCTCAGTGCTAAATACGATACGCTCGTCAACAATGCGCCTGAACTGATCAAAGCGCTTCCATGGGGCCCTGTGTTTGAGGTAGACCATTTCAAGAAACCAGACTTTACCGCCCTCGAGATTCTTCATTTCGCAACCGGAGGTGAGCAACACAGACATAACATGATTTGATTTGCTTATATCTACTGGTTTATAGGTATACCAGCTGGAATTAATGTAAGCGACACAACACTGAATAATTTAGCTAACACCTAAACGACACTCCAGATACCTAACTACTATGCCATCCGAGAGTCGGACGGATTCAAGAATGTCTCCCTTTCCGTAAGATCCCGCTTCGTTAGTTTGTAAAATTTCTTGTTCAATTCATCCTTTCTTCGCACAGAACATCCTTTCGGCAAAGGCTCCAAGTAAGCAGTATTCCTTGAGACATGGCCTCTTGGTCGACTCGGAGCGCGGGTGACTGACCATCTAATCTAGACGAAGAAATCACATTCGTTCACGAGAGCGACCTCGAGCTATACAACAAGTGGGACTCTCGCGCTTTCGAGCTCCAAGTCGCAAATCACGAGTTGCTTGGTCATGGGTCCGGCAAGTTGTTTACGGAAAATGCAGATGGGAAGCTCAACTTTGATCCCGAGGTAGTGTGATGTGCTGTCTTGTTTAATCGGCTTCTCATTCGTTGGAATAGACCATCAATCCTCTCACTGGGAAGAAAGTGTAAGGTCACGCAGTGGTTCCGACCTTTCTTATTTTACTCAACAAGTTCATGATTGATATAGAACCACGTGGTACAAACCTGGCCAGACCGCTGGCTCCGTTCTAGGTGAAATTTCCTCGTCATTGGAAGAATGCCGCGCGGAAGCCGTGGCAATGTATCGTGAGTTACATTCTACCTCCTGCGCACTCGCTCAGCGAACTCTATATCGCAAACAGTCGCGAACAATGAGAAGATTCTGAGCATTATGGGTGTAAGTGGTTAACCTTCCCCAAGCGGATTCCAAGTTCATGCGTTGATGGTCTTATTACAGTACGACAATCAGAAAGATCGTGACGACATCGTTTATGTATCGTTCCTTCTGATGGCCCGTTATGGTCTCCGTGCACTGGAATTCTACGACCCATCAACTGGTAAACACGGGCAGGCGCATATGCAGGCTAGGTACGTGAACTGGAATGATCGAGTATGATAAGTGTTTTGATCCACGATTCCACTTGAGGCTGGGCATCACCAAGTTCATGGTGCAAGGTGGCCTGGTAGAGATCAAGACAGTCCGCGATGCGAACGGCAATCCCGAGAATGCTTATGTGAAAGTGTGTATCCGGCTAGCCACTTTTCTGTGCTCCTTCCCTAACGGGTTTTCCTAAGCTTGATCGTCAAAACGTTCTTCAGAATGGTAGCAAAGTGATGGGAGAGCTTCTTCGCGAAATACAAATACGCAGGAGTGTGGCTGATGGGCCTGGTGCGAGGGCGTTCTACAACGACCTTACGACGCCACCTAAGGAATGGGTGACCGACCTCAGAGATATCGTTCTGAAGAAGAAGCAGGTGGGTCATATTTTCCTTGACGTGTGCGCGCCCTGACAGTGACATGCCTTGGCGTATAATAGCCCCGCAAGATTATGCTGCAGGCAAACACCACCGTCGTGAATGGCAAAGTTGAGCTGAAGGAATACCCTTTGACTCCAGCGGGTGTAATTGAGAGCTTGATCGAGAGGAAGCTTTGATATACATTTCCGTTGTATTCGATGCTTATGACAGACACAGTTGGATTGATTTATCTGAAGGTCTGACCACTCAATTCGTCAAGCAGAGAACGACTTGGATTCGATCTCACGGCATCAGAAATAGACCTTGAACACGCCGGGCCGACTCACGGGTCAGAGAATATTATAAGATGAGAGGGGCTTCGACGTTCGTCTCCACAATTCTGAGCCCACGATGACACCAGTGCCATCTGCGACACAGTGGGGATCCCCGGCCGCGTCTAAACGGGCTCTGCTGTTACACGGAAACACCTCCTCGTCGCACACCTGGGAGATAGTAGCCACAGGCTTAGCAAAAGCTGGTCTGAAAACGTTCCTGTGCTCGTTCCGTCCCACGATCTGATCTGCAGTTCCCTTCGTCCTTCTAGGTTTCCTGGTGACAGCACCGAATATGCTGGGACATGGAAACCGACCAACCGACGATTTCCATCTGCACACGTTCGCCCAAGACATTTATTCGACGTATTTCGCAAATGGATTGACGTACGACGTAATCATTGGGCATTCCTTGGGTGCAACAGTGACCCTTGCGCTCCTCCCGCTCCTGTCTTCCCCAGCGCAAGACCAGAAGACGGCGGTCGTCCTCGTTGATCCTGCGATCAAGTTCAGCGACGAGGTACTAGACGACTTTGCTGTAGAGTTCGGAAAGGATATCGGGCGCCCGCAGAGCGTGGAAGCGTACATGTCAGAACACCCAACGTGGACTCGGCTGGACGCGGTGTCGAGGGTGGTGGCGCTGCATATGGCTCAGAGCGATGTTCCTAGACGGATATTTGAGGTGAGCCTTTGCGCGGGTTCGAGACCCACTCGATTCTCTCCGGTTGATCTTTAAGTTGATTTGATTTTCTCTCTCGCGGCGGAAATCAGCACATCAAACCGTTCGCATACGCTCACTTGTTCGATGCGATGCCGCCGCATGTCGTGATGACGGTCTTGATTGCGGATCCAGAACTGAGCAAAGTCTGTCCACGAGAGATGGTACCCGCACATCCGCAGATTCGTGCTGTGATTACGGTGGAGGGGAGTAGTCACTGGGTGCAGCACGAGAATCCCAACGTGATCGTGAAGACGGTAGTGGAGGAAGTAGAGAGACTTCGCGGTGTAGTAGCATCGTAGTCCAAGAGCTTTTTTCAAAATTGCAAAGGGTCGTTTTTCCTTCGACCTGTATCGGATACTGCATATTACAACACACTACATAAAACGCGTGGGATGTGCTCGACTCAGACTTTCATCAAACAAGGCCATTAAATGATGGGGCGCAGCACCGTGACTTTCCGGATATACTCTTCGTTTGAGGGTATGCGATCATGATGATCATAAACAATAGGACCCTTCCAAGAAAGACATCGTGGCGTAATATCTATCAAAAGCACACCAATATGGCTCCTAACGATCAGACAAGGGTCGCAAATCCGACCTGTTGATTGCCAAAATCGAACACCGTGTAGACGCTCTGTAGGAAAACGGCACCGAGGGTCCAGTGTGCTGGTGATTCGGACGAAGGAGTGCAGTGCTCTAGTCAGCATGGAGCAACTGAAAACGACCCCCGGAAATTGAGGGTACTGAAAACCCACCGCGTTTTCCCCGACCAACGATACTGCTGAAACAGTCAGGCGAACCAGTCTCAACCGGTCCTCGGTTGAGGATCGAGGCAGGGATCTCGAACGTCCTATCGCCGCCAAAGTCGAAGCTTATCTCCGGGAAATTCTTACACGGGACTGTAGGACATACGATGGGACCGGAACGTCGGATTGGAATTGTTACAAGGGGAACTCACACGTGTAAAATCCATCGCGGAACCGCTTGCCACCGAGGGTCCGGTGCAGATTGGCCACTTGCGACCGGTCACCCACGATCGCGTTGGAGCCTGTGTCGATGATGGCGGCTATATCCTCCAAGATCGTCTGGCGGTTACCTTGAATCTTCTGTATGTTTACCTGCCAGAATCCCTGGTTCAACAGCATAAGCTCACATCCGCGTCCACTCGGCACTGTAGCTCACCAATACAGTCACGGGTGTATAAATGATTTCACCTGCATATAGGTCGCCGTTCGTTCCACCAAGGTACAGTTCGCCTCCATCAGAGGTGAACTTGACTGAGAATACTGGTTCGGTCACCGTTCCTTGATCTACGAGTGTTTCGAAAAAGGGGCTGGCAGGATACTTCGATATTGACTGGAAAGCCATCCCCAACATACCATCTGGAGGGAAACCCATGTCAATAGAGTATTTTGTTGCGGCACCGATGGTCTGAGTGTTCGCCTACTCAACGGTCAGACGTGCATACGTTACGGAATGACGGAGAACAATACAGTGAGGCCAGCAATGGTGACGTTATCAATATATTGTTTGCCTGAGGCAGAGACTCCATCAGTAAACCTGAGGTTAAATGTGGAGCCTTTGTCTTTGGCCGTGATCGACGAAGCGGGATCCCAGGGGGTATTTTCTGAGCAACCGAGGCAAGCAGGCCCCGGAAGGAAGAGATCACTACGTGGGATTGAACAAATAAATTGTGGGGATTTGATGGAATGTACCCACCTGGAACCAGTGTCGATCTCAACTACAATGGAGGTCAGGTAAACGTTTATCAGGAATATAAAGAGAAAAATACCAGTAAAATATTTGGGAGGAGTACCAATTGAAATGGTGCCATACCAGACGAGATTTGGAAGACTTGTCAAGGGTGCGGCACCAACAGCGCGATTCTTCAAGTTTCGAAGCTCCGTCCCTTTCACCGCAAGAGAGTGAGACGACCCCGTATTTCTCTCATAATTTTCGAGGCCGCGGAGCATTTTACTACAAAAATGATTCTTGAACGAAGGGTGATGTAGGTTGAGTCTTGAACGTACGCATCGACTGATTCGACATGGGAGTGGAGTGCGTCGAAATCTACGCTGTGGTCAAGCTTCAACCACGAAGACCGTCTGGTGAGTGCTATGATCGTCCCGTTGGTTTCCCGGTCAAGCTCGATCATTGCAAAAATCGAGGCAGCCGTTGCAAGGATGATTGTAGAGATTTCGATGCGCATTTGGAACAGGGGATCGACAGACTGGCATCGACGTACTCACCTTTAAATCACCAGCGCATGGGAACGAGCTGTGTCACTGTGTGCGATCTGGGTAAGGACTGACTGTATAACATAGATATGGATCATACTGATGCGGCTTGTTGGCTTTGACGAGATGCGGATCGTTACGGCGTTTGGAGTGGTCTATCGTGTTAGGTTTCCTGGTGACAGCACCGATTATGCTGGGACATGATGGAAACCGACCAACCGACGATTTCCATCTGCACACGTTTTCCCAAGACATTTATTCGACGTATTTCGCCAACGGGTTGACGTACGACGTAGTAATCATTGGGCATTCCTTGGGTGCAACCGTGACTCTTGCGCTCCTCCCACTGCTGTCTGCCCAGCGCAAGACCAGAAGACGGCAGTCGTCCCCGTTTGATCCTGCGATCACGACGAGGTGCTAGACGACTTTGCTGTAGAGTTTGGAAAGGATATCGGGCGCCCGCAGAGCGTGGAAGCGTGCATGTCAGAACACCCGACGTGGACTCGGCTGGACGCGGTGTCGAGGGTGGTGGCGCTGCATATGGCGCAAAGCGATGTTCCGAGACGGATGTTTGAGGTGAGCCTTTGCGCGGGTTCGAGACCCACTCGATTCTGTGCGGTTGATCTTGATTTTATTTTCCCTTTCTCGCTGCGGAAATCAGCACATCAAACCGTTCGCATACGCTCACTTGTTCGATGCGATGCCGCCGCATGTCGTGAAGACCGTGGTCTTGATTGCGGATCCAGAATTGAGCAAAGTCTGTCCAAGAGAGATGGTACCCGCACATCCGCAGATCCAAGCTGTGATTACGGTAGAGGGAAGTAGTCACTGGGTGCAGCACGAGAATCCCAACGTGATCGTGAAGACGGTAGTGGAGGAAGTAGAAAGACTTTGCAGTGTAATGGCATCGTAGTCCAAGAGCTTTTTTCAAAATCGCAAAGGGTCGTTTTTCCTTCGATCTGTATCGGATACTGCAGATTACAACACACTACATAAAACGCGTGGGATGTGCTTGACTCAGACTTTCATCAAGCAAAGCTATCAAATGATGGGGCGCAGCACCGTGACTTTCCGGATATACTGTTCGTTTGAGGGTATGTGGTCATGATCATCATGATCACATACCCTCAAACGAAGACCCTTCCGAGAAACACATCACGGCGCAGTCTGTGCGTTCGGGCTGCATGACTGATGAGAAAGGAAGAGGCGCCATGTAGGCGCGGTGAAACGTACATGAAACGGTTGGGCGAAAAGCCGCAGGCTTTTCCGGTCCGAAACTGGTCCCGAACCTGTCGGTCGAGATGGCTCCCGAACAGCGTAGCTCGTCCCGACAGGTGTCGAATGACGCAGCGTCAGACAGATATGAGTTTGGGCGAGTGTCTGTCCGTGAGCTGAGAGAGGGAGTGGTGGGCGGGTGCAAAAAGGTGTGAATGATGTGTACTAATAGCTAGGACAAAGAGTGACTACGGAAGGAGGAACGATACGAAAGAAGGAAAGAGACAAAGACACTCCGCTTCTCACGCGCAGGTCCCCATATCTATCAAAACCATACCAATATGGCTCGTAATGATCAGACAAGGGTCGCAAATCCGACCTGTTGATTGCCAAAATCGAACACCGTGTAGACGCTCCGTAGGAAAACGGCACCGAGGATCCAGTGTGCTGGTGATTCGGACGAAGGAGTGCAGTACTGGAGTCAGCATGAAGCAACTATAAAGGACCCGCGAAAATTAAGGATACTGAAGGCTCACCGCGTTTTCCCCGACCAATGATGCTGCTGAAACAGTTAGGCGAACCAGTCTCAACCGGTCCCCAGTTGAGGATCGAGGCAGGGATCTCGAACGTCCTATCGCCGCCAAAGTCGAAGCTTATTTCCGGGAAATTTCTACACGGGACTGTAGGACGTACGATGGGACCGGAACGTCGGATTGGAATTGTTACAAGGGGAACTCACACGTGTAAAATCCATTGCGGAACCGCTTGCCACCGAGGGTCCGGTGCAGATTGGCCACTTGCGACCGGTCACCCACGATCAAGTTGGAGCCTGTGTCGATGGTGGCGGCTATATCCTCCAAGATCGTCTGGTGGTTACTTTGAATCTTCTGTATGTTTACCTGCCAGAATCCCTGACTCAACAGCATAAGCTCACGTCCGCGTCCACTCGGCACTTCAGCTCACCAATACAGTCACGGGTGTATAAATGATTTCACCTGCATATAGGTCGCCGTTCGTTCCACCAAGGTACAGCTCGCCTCCATCAGAGGTGAACTTGACTGAGAATACTGGTTCGGTCACCGTTCCTTGATCTACGAGTGTTTCGAAAAGGGGGCTGGCAGGATACGTTGATATTGACTGGAAAGCCATCCCCAACATACCATCTGGAGGGAAACTCGTTACAGCAGAGTATTTTTTTGTGGCACCGATGGTCTGAATTTCCGCCTACTCAACGGTCAGACGTGCATACGTTGAGGAATGACGGAGAACAATACAGTGAGGTCAGCAATGGTGACGTTATCAATGTATAGTTTGCCTGAGGCAGACACTCCATCAATAAACCTGAGGTTGAATGTGGAACCCTTGTATTTGGCCGTGATCGACGAAGCGGGATCCCAGGGGGTATTTTCTGAGCAACCGAGGCAAGCAGGCCCCGGAAGGAAGAGATCACTACGTGGGATTGAGTAAATAAATTGTGGGGATTTGATGGAATGTACCCACCTGGAACCAGTGTCGATGTCAACTGCAATCATGGAGGTCAGGTAGACGTATACCAGAAATACAAAGAGAAACATACCAGTAAAATATTTGGGAGGAGTACCGATTGCAATGGTTCCATACCAGACGAGATTTGCACGACTTGTCAAGGGTGCGGCACCAACAGCGCGGTTCTTCAAGTTTAGAAGCTCCATCCCTTTCACCGCAAGAGAGTGAGGCGTCCCCGTATTTCTCTCATAATTTTCGAGGCCGCGGAGCATTTTACTACAGAAATGATTCTTGAACGAAGGGTGATGTAGGTTGAGTCTTGAACGTACGCATCGACTGATTCGACATGGGAGTGGAGTGCGTCGAAATCTACGCTGTTGTCAAGCTTCAACCACGAAGACCGTCTGGTGAGTGCTATGATCGTCCCGTTGGTTTTCCGGTCAAGCTCGATCATTGCAAAAATCGAGGCAGCCGTTGCAAGGATGATTGTAGAGATTGCGAGGTGCATTTGGAACAGGGGATCGACAGACTGGCATCGACGTACTCACCTTTAAATCACCAGCGAATGGCAACGAGCTGTGTCACTGTGTGCAATCTGGGTAAGAACTGACTGTATAACATAGATAAGGATCATACTGATGCGGCTTGTTGGCTTTGACGAGATGCGGATCGTTACGGCGTTTGGAGTGGTCTATCGTGTTAGGTTTCCTGGTGACAGCACCGAATATGCTGGGACATGATGGACACCGACCAACCGACGATTTCCATCTGCACACGTTCGCCCAAGACCTTTATTCGACGTATTTCGCCAACGGGTTGACGTACGACGTAATCATTGAGCATTCCTTGGGTGCAACCGTGACTCTTGCGCTCCTCCCGCTGCTGTCTGCCCCAGCGCAAGACCAGAAGACGGCGGTCGTCCTCGTTGATCCTGCGATCAAGTTCAGCGACGAGGTGCCAGATGACTTTGCTGTAGAGTTTGGGAAGGATATCGGGCGCCCGCAGAGCGTGGAAGCGTACATGTCTGAACACCCGACATGGACTCGGCTGGACGCGGTGTCGAGGGTGGTGGCGCTGCATATGGCGCAGAGCGATGTTCCGAGACGGATGTTTGAGGTGAGCCTTTGCGCGGGTTCGAGACCCACTCGATTCTCTGCGGTTGATCTTGATTTTATTTTCCCTTTCTCGCTGCGGAAATCAGCACATCAAACCGTTCGCATACGCTCACTTGTTCGATGCGATGCCGCCGCATGTCGTGAAGACCGTGGTCTTGATTGCGGATCCAGAATTGAGCAAAGTCTGTCCAAGAGAGATGGTACCCGCACATCCGCAGATCCAAGCTGTGATTACGGTAGAGGGAAGTAGTCACTGGGTGCAGCACGAGAATCCCAACGTGATCGTGAAGACGGTAGTGGAGGAAGTAGAAAGACTTTGCAGTGTAATGGCATCGTAGTCCAAGAGCTTTTTTCAAAATCGCAAAGGGTCGTTTTTCCTTCGATCTGTATCGGATACTGCAGATTACAACACACTACATAAAACGCGTGGGATGTGCTTGACTCAGACTTTCATCAAGCAAAGCTATCAAATGATGGGGCGCAGCACCGTGACTTTCCGGATATACTGTTCGTTTGAGGGTATGTGGTCATGATCATCATGATCACATACCCTCAAACGAAGACCCTTCCGAGAAACACATCACGGCGCAGTCTGTGCGTTCGGGCTGCATGACTGATGAGAAAGGAAGAGGCGCCATGTAGGCGCGGTGAAACGTACATGAAACGGTTGGGCGAAAAGCCGCAGGCTTTTCCGGTCCGAAACTGGTCCCGAACCTGTCGGTCGAGATGGCTCCCGAACAGCGTAGCTCGTCCCGACAGGTGTCGAATGACGCAGCGTCAGACAGATATGAGTTTGGGCGAGTGTCTGTCCGTGAGCTGAGAGAGGGAGTGGTGGGCGGGTGCAAAAAGGTGTGAATGATGTGTACTAATAGCTAGGACAAAGAGTGACTACGGAAGGAGGAACGATACGAAAGAAGGAAAGAGACAAAGACACTCCGCTTCTCACGCGCAGGTCCCCATATCTATCAAAACCATACCAATATGGCTCGTAATGATCAGACAAGGGTCGCAAATCCGACCTGTTGATTGCCAAAATCGAACACCGTGTAGACGCTCCGTAGGAAAACGGCACCGAGGATCCAGTGTGCTGGTGATTCGGACGAAGGAGTGCAGTACTGGAGTCAGCATGAAGCAACTATAAAGGACCCGCGAAAATTAAGGATACTGAAGGCTCACCGCGTTTTCCCCGACCAATGATGCTGCTGAAACAGTTAGGCGAACCAGTCTCAACCGGTCCCCAGTTGAGGATCGAGGCAGGGATCTCGAACGTCCTATCGCCGCCAAAGTCGAAGCTTATTTCCGGGAAATTTCTACACGGGACTGTAGGACGTACGATGGGACCGGAACGTCGGATTGGAATTGTTACAAGGGGAACTCACACGTGTAAAATCCATTGCGGAACCGCTTGCCACCGAGGGTCCGGTGCAGATTGGCCACTTGCGACCGGTCACCCACGATCAAGTTGGAGCCTGTGTCGATGGTGGCGGCTATATCCTCCAAGATCGTCTGGTGGTTACTTTGAATCTTCTGTATGTTTACCTGCCAGAATCCCTGACTCAACAGCATAAGCTCACGTCCGCGTCCACTCGGCACTTCAGCTCACCAATACAGTCACGGGTGTATAAATGATTTCACCTGCATATAGGTCGCCGTTCGTTCCACCAAGGTACAGCTCGCCTCCATCAGAGGTGAACTTGACTGAGAATACTGGTTCGGTCACCGTTCCTTGATCTACGAGTGTTTCGAAAAGGGGGCTGGCAGGATACGTTGATATTGACTGGAAAGCCATCCCCAACATACCATCTGGAGGGAAACTCGTTACAGCAGAGTATTTTTTTGTGGCACCGATGGTCTGAATTTCCGCCTACTCAACGGTCAGACGTGCATACGTTGAGGAATGACGGAGAACAATACAGTGAGGTCAGCAATGGTGACGTTATCAATGTATAGTTTGCCTGAGGCAGACACTCCATCAATAAACCTGAGGTTGAATGTGGAACCCTTGTATTTGGCCGTGATCGACGAAGCGGGATCCCAGGGGGTATTTTCTGAGCAACCGAGGCAAGCAGGCCCCGGAAGGAAGAGATCACTACGTGGGATTGAGTAAATAAATTGTGGGGATTTGATGGAATGTACCCACCTGGAACCAGTGTCGATGTCAACTGCAATCATGGAGGTCAGGTAGACGTATACCAGAAATACAAAGAGAAACATACCAGTAAAATATTTGGGAGGAGTACCGATTGCAATGGTTCCATACCAGACGAGATTTGCACGACTTGTCAAGGGTGCGGCACCAACAGCGCGGTTCTTCAAGTTTAGAAGCTCTATCCCTTTCACCGCAAGAGAGTGAGGCGTCCCCGTATTTCTCTCATAATTTTCGAGGCCGCGGAGCATTTTACTACAGAAATGATTCTTGAACGAAGGGTGATGTAGGTTGAGTCTTGAACGTACGCATCGACTAATTCGACATGGGAGTGGAGTGCATCGAGATCTACCCTGTTGTCAAGCTTCAACCACGAAGACCGTCTGGTGAGTGCTATGATCGTCCCGTTGGTTTTCCGGTCAAGCTCGATCATTGCAAAAATCGATGCAGCCGTTGCAAGGATGATTGTAGAGATTGCGAGGCGCATTTGGAACAGGGGATCGACAGACTGGCATCGACGTACTCACCTTTAAATCACCAGCGCATGGCAAGGAGCGATGCGGCTTGTTGGCTTTGACGAGATGCGGATCTATACGGCGTTTGGAGTGGTGTATCGTTTCATGAGTGCTACAAATTTCCAGTGACGGAAGCCATAAATGGACGTTGACATCATCATGCGTCAATTTGCTGATAGTTTGCCCATCTGACGAAATGACGAAACGACTACCAACGTGGACTGGGTAGTATCGAGGGTGGTGGCGCTGCATATGGCGTCGTCGGCCCCCGATGATCTTCGTCACTTCGATTCCCCGCTGACCTTGATTTGATTTTCTCTCGCGGAACCAGCACATTCACATATGTACACTTGTTCGATGCGAGCCAGTACTAGTGCCGCAGCGTTGTTTTGATTGCGGATTCAGAACTGAGCAATGTCTGTTCCACGAGAAATGGTATGGTAATGGAGAGACTTCGCAGCGTACTTGTAAGTAGTGTAGTTTGTTGAAGTAGCAGTGGTTTCCACTTTTGGATATCGTCCTTGACGATGCTCAGCGCGGTTGCGGCACGCAAAGCTGCGAAAGCAGCTGCTGAGGCGTCCGGAACTCCTCCTTCCAAGAATCCATCACCACCACCCCCATCGCAGTCGCCCTCGCCGCCCCAAAAACAAACAACCACTTCACAATCTGGAAACAAGCCCACTTCGAAGCGCAAAACCCGCGTCTCGGCCTATGCTGGGCCATCGAAAAGCAAAAAGGTCAAAGTTTTTCATGCACCACGCTATTTTGACTCAAGCAACACGTCGAATGCACAAGATGCAACTACGAAGCTCGAAGATCCTACCTCCAGGATCGAGGTCAGCTCGGATTCAGACTCTTCCGAGTCTGGGGAAGAGATGGAGATAGAGATGAACGTCCCTACCCCCATTGGTCCGTCAACCATATCCGTCACGAAATATAAACGTACCTGGTCGCCGAGTCGACCTATGGCGGACTCGTCCGACGACGAAGAACCTGACCCGTCTGGCTCGTTTGACCCCGCTAGCTGTTTGGTTCCAGAACCAAGAAAACCAGAACCTCTGCCACTGTCCACGTTCCGTCCAGTGCTCAACAGTAACGTCTACGCGGTACCACAGAACGAATATGTGACCAATAGGAAAGCGGTCATCCTGGTGCTTCAAACCAACGAGACCCTCGCGCTTGTAGGAACATATTCGTTGTGCGTCTTACAGGGCAGCCTCTCCCTGCTCGGAGTCACTCTGTCGCCTTCTGACACCAAACACCTCATCTTTGCTCCCCGGTCGTCTCCTCTCCCAATCTTGTCGCAGGCCGCAGCTGATCGGCAGGGCTCGTGTACATTTCCTATCCCACTGGCCATCCGGGAGCAAGAAAACATCACTGCTGTACTGATTGAATGCGCTCATACCGGTGTAGAAGGTCTTGGACGGATATGCAGGGTGTTCGACAATGCCTTCAAGCCGCCTCAAGATTCATGTCCCCTCCCGGGAATTGACCCTCCGAAACTACACATTGTATGTATCCAACAACCCTTCAAATGTGTTCCCTAACCAATACGTTTCTCAAAAGGTTAACACTATCACTAGAGAGATCCATCCATTTATGCTTCCAAGCTCTTGGGAGGCTGCACTTGCATCGGTCGACGAGCACCCAGACTCGGAACTAAGCAACGCGCCGGTATGCCTGGTGAGAGGACCAAAGAAGTGCGGAAAGAGCACACTAGCGCGGACATTGGTGAATCGTTTGTTGTCTCGGTCAGTTTCTCTCTCGTGCATGTCGTGTCTGGTCTTATATTGTTCCCGCAAACCAAGTTATCGTCGAGTCGCCTTCCTCGAATGTGACTTGGGTCAATCCGAGTTTACTCCAGGTGGTATGGTAGCCCTCAACATAGTAGAGAACTTTGTTTTTGGTGAGTCGATATTTTCCAGTCGTGTGGTTGGTTTGGGATGGAAACAGTGTAATTTTTACAAGGGCCCCCATTCACGCACCCAACTTTGCCCTACCGTGCACACTACATCGGGTCCACTTCACCACGCGCGAATCCTTCGCACTATCTAGATTCAATCCATTCACTGTTGGAATCATACAAGCTCGATCTACAGTTTCCTTTCGAGATTTACGAGCCCACGTCTGACGATGAGCGCATACACGATGCTATTCCACTCGTAGTCAATACCATGGGGTGGACTAAAGGACTGGGTGCAGACTTGAATGTACGAATTGAAGAACTCGTCGAGGCCTCGCATACATTCAACATTGACGACGCCGAAGAGCATGGCTGGCCAGCACCACCTCAGTCACAGCATGTCCCTCGATTCCCAACTGCCTTGCCACTTGTGCATTCAAGCAGGAGGCGACCCGTCGAGGTGGAAACCATTCATACAGAGATGACAAACACGTACTACACTGCGACGGACCATCGCCATCTCAATATCTTGTCGTACTTTCATGCAGTGTTCCCTGAACAGCCGACTTCCTCCTTATCAGGATCTGCACTCAATCAAATAACTGCCACTATCTGGGATGCCTCACTGCCGATGTGCGCTCGGAGTCCTTACGAAGTGCACTGTACACAAGCGTTTGATCAAGTTTACCTGACCGGACCGGGATATGAAGACGTAGTGCCGTCCGAGTTGACGCGGGTGCTCAACGGTGCCATTGTTGGGCTCGTTTCTGACAGTCTCGTGAACAGTTTCTCCCGAGGCATGCAATTAGTAGAACAAAAGTCATCCACATTGTCATACACGCCTGGCGAGCCGCCACCCGATCCGGCGCTCTCGACGTGCCATGGCCTCGCACTGATTCGAGGGATACCGCTGACACTCAACCCCCTTTCGCCACACATGCATATTCTTACCCCACTTCCAACCGCGCTTCTCGCCCAAACGCGCCTGCTCGTGAAAGGTGAGATGGAATTGCCGATATGGGGCATGCTTGACTTCCGGGAGAACGAAGAGGGCCGGGTGGCAGGCGTGGAAAAGGCACAGGTGCCGTATTTGCAGTGGGGCAAGGCCGAGGCGATTGGAAGTGAGAAGCGGCGGGTCAGACGGAATTTGATGCGGAGAGGACAGATGTAGGACTCGGAGCTAGCGTGAGTGCTTATCCTGCCGCATTCGTAACAAAAAAAGGCCTGCTACGCGATCGAAACATTGCGTTTATCATCTCAACATAGTAGCACAAGGCATGTTGTGCGACTCCAAAAAAACTAGCATCATTCGCGTTATTGTGATGAGGCCTACGTTGATTTACTCATGAACTGAGTACAAGTTCATTACGGTTCGTGTTCGCTTCAACCTATCCTTTTTCTTGCATCTCATCATCGTAGCATCAACGCTCGGCACGCGCCTTGCTTCGGGTCCGTCTCAAAACCATGCCCTAGCTCCTCCTGTTCCATCAGATTGACTCAGCCACCAAGATCGTATCAATGGACATTGGGCACGGCACGGGTATACTACACACAATGAGCGCTACCTATTTACGGAACGATGTCCCATCGTCGCTGATCGAGTGAATCCGCCTTGTGATTCGGCGCGCGTCTCCTGATTCGCCAGACATCGACATACGCTTGTCGTGGCGTGAGGTGCTGTGTTCGAGGTAAGTACTGAGTACTGAGTGCAGACTGTCGAGTCCGGCTATGTGAGCGGCGTCATGGCATGATGTTTCAACGCAAGATCCTCTCGTATGACATTGGACTGTTTGTACTCAGACTTTCAAATGTTAGGAGTAAGGTACGTATTTCGCCCGCCTGACTGACCATGTGATTGAACTATCTTTATCTCAGTGCACCACCGCGGCTGCCGATACTTACATACGAACCCCTCCGTTGGCCCGCTCTTTTGACGACGGCCCGTTTCGTCCGAGCGGCACAAGCTTATCTCCCTAACCAGTTCACGCATTGGCCTGAGAAACTACCCCTCTCACCTTGATGCGTTCGTCCGACAGGCAGCTCTGTGCTCTGTTCCGTAAAATGGCTGCTCCAGCTAGTCAGCCAGACTTTCAGTCGCCCGTGAAAGACGAGCATTCGCCACGAGACGACTTCCCAGTATCAACGGACAAGATTGATTGCGAACGACTCGGAGGCACTCTGGACCAGGTTGAAGAGTTTCAATTCAAGTCTGCGCAGACGACATGGTCTTGCTATAGGTGGCGGAGACTGGTGACTCTCTTCAGCCTGACCCTCCTGGTGCAACTGTTCTTGTCATCTTGGTTTTTTGGCCAATTTCGCGGATCGGAGAGCGATAAGCTCGTCGGTCTTGACGATCTCTGTCCTCAAGTCGAGGCATTCGATTCTCCTGGACATGGTGCTTTGTTGGAGAGTCTCGACGAAGAGTTCGGTTCCAGTGAGTTCAAACTCAAGGCGTACGAGTCGCTGGGTGGCGCCGTCCGCATTCCGTGAGTCACTACACTATCATCTTTCCGTGTTGCTGACTATGAGCGTGGGTACTAGGACGGAAAGTTACGATGACCTCGGACTTCCGTCCGAAGACCCTCGGTGGGAAATTGAGACTAAATTCCACGCTTATCTCGAGTCACGTTTCCCAAGGACGTGAGTGTGTGAGAACAAATTAGCCCAGCGGCGGAACTGATCGTTCGATTTTCCAGTCATGCGAACCTCAAACGCACCAAAGTCAACACCTACGCCTTGGTGTATGAATGGAAGGGAACTGAGGACCTGAAGCCTCTGCTACTTGCCGCTCATATGGATGTTGTCCCGGTCAATCCGGACACGTACGATGATTGGATCAACCCCCCATATTCAGGTTATTATGACGGTGAATGGATCTGGGGCAGAGGAAGCTGTGATGACAAGTCAGGTTTGATCGGAATCTTGTAAGTTTGAGATCCGCACTTTGTGTTGTGCAGATCTGATGGTGAATATCAAGGACCGCGGTGGAGACGCTCCTGGAGCGTGGATTCGTACCGTCTCGCACAGTCCTCTTGGCCTTCGGTATCGATGAGGAGCGTGGTGGTGAAACAGTGCGTTGGTTCTCGCTTCACAATATTACTTTCAATGTGCT
>JBBPNG010000638.1:0-18453 GCA_038091095.1 Leccinum incarnatum
GAGGCTAGCGCCGTCACGCCTTCCGAGTTCGGACTTGTTCCGTTCCACAGCGAAAGGATGCATCGTTCCCGTGTTCCTCTCGTAATTGTCTAGGCCTCTAAGGATCTTACTAAAGAAAACGCCTGAGTAAAGAAGATGTAACGGCTCATTCCACGTACTCTCTGACTGATATACCATGAGAGACGATTGCGTCAAGATCAATGGTTTTGTTAGAGATCAGAGAGGAAGGGTGTCTGGCGAGCGGTATGGCTATGCCATCCGCCATCCGGTTTGGTACAGGTTTTGCAATGACCACAGCAACCAGGCTGGTGATGACTGCAAATATGGTTATCGGAATGAGTCGCATAGTAAAGGAGTGGAAAGGACTGGCGGTGAAACGCCCACCTACAGACCTTTATAATGAGAAGCCAACAGTAATGATATCCACGGCCATCAGGGAACAAAACGAATGATGCATAGGTGAAACTGATGATATAATTGGATGAAAACGTGGAATTAAATATATCTCATCTTGGGCAACGATCTCGGTTGGATTCGCGTCAGTGGCGAATTGCAGGTGGCGCTTTTTCTATTTCATACCTGAGGCCTGAATATCCATTGGTTCGATAGGGATCAAGATTGGTAGCTGGAACCCTAAACGGCCTCGGAGAAGTGATCGGGATCGTTTGCATGCCGTGTAAGCTCAAGGTGCTAAGATTTCCAACACCTGCAAGATGAAATATTGGCGAAACTTTGATAAAGACACGTTAACGAGGTGAGCAGTCGGAGGATGTACTGACAACATTATCTTGCGTTATCATTTTTGTGTATGTTTGTGTGTGTTTGGTGTGGATAAATGAAATCACGTGACCTAAATTACAAATTTAGTAAAAATTTCCTGCGGGTCCGTTTGCAGGGACTCTGGACGCATTCACGTGAGAAAACCCTCGCATGCCACTTGCGCCTCTGCGACCTGGCCAACTCCCTCGATAGGGATCAAGATTGGTAGCTGGAACCTAAACGGCCTCGGACGGGCAGCGGTAGGGATAGCGGATCCCCCTGACGAGAGCTTTCGCAGGCTCGAAACCGCTACCTACTATCCAGATCCCTCATCTGCCCTTACTCGTAATGTAGACCGTCACCCACTCAAGACTCACAGCCGGTCGCCAGACGAACGAGCAAGCAAACCTGACAGCCCGAATATCCTCTTCTCACCCACAGACCTAACTCTACGGTCGAGTACGAGAAGAGCATGAAAGAACTCAATGTCCCTCCAGAGTTGATCGACCTCGCTCCTCAACGGCGAAGAGCAGAACCTCGACGAATGGTCCGCCAACCTGATGAAGACCGAGATTCAAGAGTTCACGACGAGGGAAACCCAGCTCGAAGTGGACAGCGACAGGCCCTACGGGACAAAAGGCGCTGTCATCCTCTTCCAGATGGTGAACTAGCAAATCGAGGCGGCGATGGAGAGCGGGCAGGGCGCCATTCTCGCCCGGGTCGTCGAACAGATCAAGTCGGTGGACAGATTAAGTCGGTGGACAAGACTGAGGTCTTGCTCGCCACGCTTGGGCCGCTCGTGTCCGAAAGGTACTAGGGCCCTATCAACGAGAAGCTCCGAGTCAACGACGCGATCGATGGTAACCTGGACGTCGCCAAGAAATGCTTGCAGACATTCGTCGCGATCGTGTTCAACGACCTCAAGCCAACGACCAAGCAACTCTTCCAGGCACCGTGGTACGACGGGATCGTGGAGCAGATCGTCGTTACGATGAAGGACTACACGTCCGACCAGTAATTTGTGGAACCGGTCCTATTCGAGCTCGTCGTCGAGGACCTCTTAGACATCTTTCTGGTCACCTACCTCACCGCGCGTACTTTGGGGAGTTCAAGCCGGACAAGGAGCTCGAAGTCTTTGAGCACGTGCTTGCGATTCTCGAAGTATCCAAGAGCATGGCATTTTTGTCGTTTTGGGCGTTTGCCAAGGAGCACGGGCCGTGCATACCCCTCGTCGAAGGGCTCAGGAAGGCGAGGGGCGACCTTGATCGGACGGCCGTAAACGAGATCATGGAGTCCATCAGGCGCAAGTTCAAGGAGGAAGGGCTGACAGAAGGTGAGTACCTCCACCAGCGTTCACCGGCAGTACTGATGGCACTCTGTATTTCTTAGCCCCAGAATAGATGATTATGAAAAAGATCATTGTTCAGAGTGGTATCTCGCGTTTCCTACGGACATGATGCATGATGCATGACAAACACTGCCAATGATGTGTCTTTTTTCTATCTATTGTATATCACCTATTATGTAAAGATGTCTTTGCATTCCTGGCATTCACTGTACGTTTATCAAGCAATATATATACCCATATTTTCCGCTGTTGAAGCCGTCCCGTTCGTCATGCCCATGTCGACCTGACAAAACAAGGTTGCATGCGTAAGACAACGTTCTAGTTCCCGTTTGAGTGGTGAATTGTAAATCTTGGCACCTCGTCCGCTGGAGAGTCACACTATACCTCTTTTTTTAGGCCTGAGAGGTCACATTGTCGATTATTACAGTCAGGAGTTACTTACTTAAACGGCCTTGAAAGAGCGGAGGTTCCGGTCAACCCCAAAGTTTGATAGATGAAATTCATAAACATGCGAACATTTGTGATACATTCAAGCGAGGTTCGCAAACCCGACCTGTGAATTACTGTAATCAAACACGCTGTATACGCCCCGCAGGAAAGTTGTCCCAATGATCCAAAACTCTAGACCATGAGTATAGTCAGAACGAGTCCATCGAGCGCCACAAAATAAGCTTTGAAATCTCACTCGCATGCTGGGCGAAGATGGCGCTGAAACAATAGGGAGAACCTTCTGCAATTGGCCCTAGTGTGAGAACTTCGGGAGGGATTTCAAACGTCTTGCCACCGAAGGTAAAGCTCAGTGCTGGGAAAGAGTCACACCGTACTGCAGGCTGTCAATAAAAACAGTGTATCAACGCAATCGGAACTCACGGTAATAGAAACAAAAGACTCCATGTTGGACGAGGATACCGCCAATGCGTCGGTACAATTCTGCAACCCGTTTGCTATCTCCGAAGATATAGCTTGCACCAGTGTCGAAAAAAGCAGGTATATTTTTGAAGACGATGTTACCATTAACACGAACATCGTCCATGGACACCTGCCAGAATCCCTATATAAATGCCAATGTCAGCAACATCCACTCCCTTCTACCATCTTGACTCACAGGTTTTGTTACGGGTGTATACGCAATGTCACCACTGTATAGCAATCTATTTGCTCCACCGACGTATATCTCGGCACCAGAAGAAGAGAGTTTCAAGGAGAATGTCGGATTGATTAACCTATTTTGTCTGACAAGCGATTCAAGCAGAGGAACGGCGCCAAATTCCGAGACGGAAGGGAAGGCCAATCCCAATAAACCGTCTGCGGGGTACTCAATTGGCCGTGACGAAGTGTACGATGTTGCAGAACCGAAGGTCTGAGAGTCTGCCTAGCGTGGCGTCAGAATTCAATGGACATGCTCATAAGCGATATAAAACATACAGTGAAGACCTGATTATCCGTATCTCAATCTCTCCGTCCCCATCCGGCGCACGCGCGGGCTGGTAGCTCGCCAACAGGAGTAGCCAGAACAGCCTGAGTACGATCGAGATGATCGAGATGGGGAGCGCGACGGCGAACCAGCTCGCCTAGTCGAGTTGTGGGTCCATAAACTCGGTGGCAATAAGGTTCTGGCGCGAGGAGATCGGGGAGCTTTGTCCGCCGATATTGGCGGCGAGTGCGATTCCGAGCTGTGCACGTGCCACAACCGTCAGAGGCGGTTCTACACGGGTAAGATGGACGCACGATCAAGCACGGTGCGAAAGACGCCCTCGCAGGTAACGTTCGAAGGATGGGCTGTTCAGGGACTTGAGAGAGCGGTCGGAGGGGACCAAGTGGACATACGCGAAACAAAGTGCTAGTGCAGCGACATTACTGAAAATATATGTCGAAAAATCGAAAAAAATAAGAGGCACCTAACCACATCATGACACGAACATAAAGGCCAAAAGAACTGTTCGCGGCTTCGATTCGGCCATGCTCAACAGGTGTGTGATCAGCACGATCAATGTTTGTCTTCCTGAGATCAGCGGAGATCATCCAACCGCCGATCCGAAGTATGGTCGTGGGCGAAAACATGGCTGAGAATACGTGACAAAGTGGCATACTAATCAGTAACATGCACAGGCAGTGATTTGACAACATACTCAGTCGCGTCAGGCGTTGACAATGGGGCCGGATTTTCATCATCGGAATAAAAAACCATAGAGACGACCAAAGAAACGGAATAAGGGACGACGCCACGAAGAACAGGATTGCCTAAATACCGTCAGACAAAGAATCATACAATAAAAAAAGACACATAGACCTCGGATGCCTACAGAAGTGTACTAGCAAAGCATTTTTTTTTTTGCTTCTGGGCCGAAACTAGATGTTCACGAGAGCGACGAACAGTGATCGCGATGATGAGGAAGATTCTCTTGCACTGATGTTGATGACACTAGTCTCTTCTCGGACGAGGATACCTCCACCAGCCATATCAGAGGCGTTCGCTGCGTCGTGCCAGGATATCGTGTCGCGCTCCAAAGCTATATGCTCGTGTTGATGGAATCTGACTTGCTGCAAGGAGGCGGAAGGGTCATCACCTGTGACGCATTTAGCATATAGGGTGACAAGACGGTCGATTGCAGCGGTGAGCTTGTCTTTGGAACTCTGAAGGGAAGGATGTCACTACACCATATATCAATCTTTCAGCTCAAGTCTCGGTTCTGGGATGGTTCTCGACCTTGGATTTATCTAGAAATGAGGTATTAGGAACTTTGTAAACAAAGAGGATGACGCCATTGTTTCTCTCGCATGGGAAAGTGCATCGCCTAACGCATCGGCAATAGCCGCTTCTGAGTTTGGAATATCACAACATCCCCGCTCATCATCCAACCAGCTCCTGCCAGAAACTTGTTGCCGTGACTTCCACACACCCCTCTCAACCCAGGTCTGGGCTGTGAGGGCTGTATGGAACTCGAATCGGATGCTTGTGGCCAACACAAGTACCTCGTCATTGGCGAGGTATCGATGATCGGCAAGACCTTTCTCGCCCAGCTGGTGTCGGGAGATGATTGCAACGATACATGACGACGACGATGCGCTGACACGAGCTACGACGTGACAACAACAACGCATCGATATCACTACCTGCCAGCGACATGGCACCAAGATGGTACCCCGCACGACGAACACGGCCCTCCTCCACCTCATCACATCGCCATCGCCACTATCCGTATTGAGGGAGGCGTCCAGCGACCGCCGCGCGCTTTCGTTCCGACGACAGCGTACGACAGTCGCTGCACCTCACCCTCGCCTCGCCTTGCTCGTTCTTGCCTTGCTCGTTCTCGCCTCGTCCCCGTCCTCAGCTTATCCTCGCCCTCGTTCTCTCGCTTCTCTCTTCTCATCAACTCCCTCCCTCTTTCCCTCTCCCTTGCCCATATGGAAGTGATGATGGCACAATGGTATGCCACCACCACCACGACAACAACAGCGTCTTGTTGAACGAGACCTCAATAGCAACAATAACACACCTTGGGCGACCACGACGAGGCAGCAACAACAACGACCAGACGACAAGGGGATATGAGGACGATGGACGCGACAACAGCCCAATGGCATGCCAGCGTGCCGTCGTGCCAACTACGATCACCCTCGCGTTGCCCTCGCCCTCGCCCCTCGCCCTGTCTCACCCCCGCCATCATCTTCATCGCTATCCTCGTCTGCTTTCTGCCGCTAGTCTCCCATAGGCGAATCCTAAGTTAGGCAGGAAGACAGTCGTTCCTACCGTCCTCTCGCCCCAGCGTGCAGAAGCGATACCACAACGTGCACGATCAAGTGCTATTTACGTGTACGTTTCTATCATACTATCGCATACCCATCCAGTATGTAATTCGACACCAGGTCAAACGGATATCCTGTCAAAAAACATCTTGCGAGCGCTGGACGCGAACCCGGATATAACTCCTCTGACCGCCTACCCCCGCTGACATCAAGTGTGTCGCACCTTGGTGATGCCGGCCCACCCCATGTTGCTAAAGGTTGACTATCGACTGCAGGTCACGTACCGATACTTCCTGAACGAAGACTACGCAAAGGTAACATTCCTTCCAAACCTGTCCTTGTTGCCAGTTCCATTGCCCTGGTCTTGTCGCTTCCGTTGCAATCGAGCCTAACCACTGCTGTCTCCGTCGTCGATGTGCAGCCACGACTACACAAGTGACAACCTACAATTGTGCGCATCCTGCAGTTGTTCCTGCACGCAGTCCGGCCCTCGTCGATCTATCACCCTCCTGCATACCTGCAGTACGAGTGCGGGTAGGGGTGCCATACCCACGAGATTAGTACCTGCACCCGCGCCATTGAAGCTTCCCAACTCGGAGTCCGTGGCACTGCTAAATTTTTTCTCTACATTACTGTATACTTTCCTTTCTCTCACATGTACTACATGTTACACCATGATACGTTGACAGATAAAAATGATCAAATGGACCACGGAATTTCCTTCAAAAGTAGCTTCGGGTCAACGGCCTTGCGGGCCAGAGACAAGCAAGGTCTTGCGCCGACGCCAGTCGGCACTTTCCGAGTGTGTAATATAAACAATTGATGGGGGCGGTACAAAATCTGTTATCCCTCACCTCGAGCAGTAGAAATACTCTTTACCGCGCTCGTGCAGTTGCATCCACTCTCTATTTATTAGCCCCGGAACAGACGATTATAAAAAAGATCATCGTTCAGAATGGTATGAAAGGCTGCCAACGTGTTTCTTGTTTCTATCTATTGTGTACCCATTAAAGATGTCTTTGCGTTCCTGACAATCACCGTACGTTTATCAAGAAATATACCCATCTCCTCACCGTAGCGGCCCCCTGCCACCTGGCCGTTACGCAGTTTTGGCTTTGTCGAATCCTAGGTTCGACCTGTCAGGAAGCCGCAGCCATCTGATCAATCTGCCAAGGGAACCTCAATGGGTACAAGAACGGACGGAGGTCAAACCCTATCAACCCAAGTTACCGTCAGCGCCCATCAACTCAACCTGGAGAGAAACCTGTGAAAGGCGAAATCGTGCGTACCGTTGTCGTCCGGGCTATATGATTCTACCAGCTTGGTAAACATGCTACACGGCCCACACTTTTCCGCCTTTCGAGACCGTCCAAAGACTGGGACGGAGAGCTTGTCATACGTCATGCCCGTGTCGACCTGACAAACAAGGTTTTATGCATAAGACGACGTTCTAGTTTCCGTTTGAGTGACGAGTTATGAATCTTGGCACCTCGTCCGCCGCAGAGTCGCGCTACAGTTCTTTGTTAGGTCTGAGGAAGTCGTATTGTCAATCGTTACAGTCGGGAGTTGCTTAAATAGCCCTGGAAGAGCGGAGGTTCCGGTGAATCCGGGAGTTTGATACATCAAATTCATGAACATTCGTGATACATTCAAGCGAGGTCAGCAAACCCGACCTGTGAAGTACTGTAATCGAACACGCTGTATACGCCCTGCAGGAAAGTACTCCCAATGACCCACGATGCTAGATCATAAGCATAGTCAGAACGAGTCCATCGAGCGCCACAAAATAAGCTCTGAAATCTCACCGTCATGCGAGCGACTGCCGATAATGCTGCTGACACAAGCATCACTCGAAGAACCTTCCGAGTCCTCCCATTTTTTGAATGTGAGTTCTTCGGAAGCGATATCAAACGTCTTTCCACCGAAGGTAAAGCTCAGTGTTAGGGGAGAGTTGCACGGTACTGCAGGCTGTCAATAAAGACAAGGTACCCCCGCAATCGGAGCTCACTGTGATAGAAAGCAAAGGAGCCACGTTCCTCGAGGGTACCGTCAAGGGGTTTGTGCAATTCTGCAACCCGGTCCCAATCTCCGAAGATGTGGCTTGCACCAGTGTCGAAAAGAGAAGGTACACTTTTGAAGATTATGTTACCATTAACACGCATATCTTCCATGACCACCTGCCACAATCCCTATATAAATTCCAATGTCAGCAACGTCCATTCCCATCTACCATCTTGACTTACAGTTGTTGCTACGGGTGTATACGCAATGTCACCACTGTATAGCAATCTATTTGCTCCACCGACGTACATCTCAGCACCAGAAGGAGACAGTTTAAATGACAATGTCGCTTTGTTTAACCTATTTTGTCTGACAAGCGATTCAAGCAGCGGAGTGCCGCCAAGACCCGCGGCCGAAGGGAAGGCCAATCCCATTAAACCGTCTGCGGGGTATTCAAATGGCCGCATCGAAGTGTGCGATGTTGCAGAACCGAAGATCTGAGACTTTGCCTAGCAAGGCGTCAGAATTCAATCATTGGTCATGCTCATGACCGATAAAAAACATACAGTGTATCCAGCGATAGTCACTCTATCTTTATACTGACCACCTTTGACGACGGATCCATCTCCATATTCGAACAGAAATTGCTTCCTCAGGTTCTTGGCAGATGTGGATGCACGAGGTTTCCAGAGGTCGCGATCTGCGGAAATCCCAGCACAGCCAGTTTGCAGCACCCACATATCGCTGCATCGATATGAACAACAACATGTATATGAACTAACGGAAAGTACCCACGCTGCACCAGTGTCGATTGTGACTGTGACGTAGATCAGAATAAACATATACCAGAATGATAGATTCTAGGAGAACTCACCCTTCATGGTCTTGGGAGGAGTGCCAATCGAAATCTCGGCCATCCACAGTATATCTTGATAGCTTGTCAGCGGGATGCCAGCGCCGTCACGCCTTCCGAGTTCGGACTTGTTCCGTTCCACAGCGAAAGGATGCATAGTTCCCGTGTTCCTCTCGTAATTGTCCAGGCCTCTAAGGATCTTACTAAAAAAAGGTCTGAGTAAAGAAGATGTAACGGCTCATTCCACGTACTCTCTGACTGATATACCATGAGAGACGATTGCGTCAAGATCAACGGTTTTGTTAGAGATCAGAGAGGAAGGGTGTCTGGCGAGCGGTATGGCTATGCCATCCGCCACCCGGTTTGGTACAGGTTTTGCAATGACCACAGCAACCAGGCTGGTGATGACTGCAAATATGGTTATCGGAATGAGTCGCATAGTAAAGGAGTGGAAACGACTGGCGGTGAAACGTCCACCTACAGACCTTTATAATGAGAAGCCAACAGTAATGATATCCACGGCCATTAGGGAACAAAACGAATGATGCATAGGTGAAACTGATGATATAATTGGATGAAAACGTGGAATTATCTCATCTTGGGCAACGATCTGAGTTGGATTCGCGTCAGTGGCGACAATATTGCAGGTGGCGCTTTTTCCATTCCATACCTGAGGCCTGAATATCCATTGGTACCTCTCTTTTGTTGCTCGCTCCTGCTGACCACCGTCCAAGGGAAGTTGGCTGTCCACCCTACGCGGCTCTGTTGCTCTCGTCAATGGCTTCATCTATGGCCTTGCGTACGTACTATTCACCATTGTACCGGGGCAGCCCGGAGGGTCGCACTGTGCCAGAGTGAGCTGGGATGACAGGTTGTCCATGCGGGTCACGGTGTTGCGGGTGTTGCCGGTTGGTTTTAGTAGTAGGGTAGTCTCTCTGTGTGTCTCTCAGCCGAATCCTCATGATGCGGCAAGAGAGGACCCCATGTTGATATGAACCAACTTGGGTGCCGCATGGCAGCGAATAAGTGCCGGTGGATACCCCGAAAGGGTCCCCCCCCCCAGCTGCCCGATTGACCAGAGCTGCCAGTGTGGGAATTGCCTCCACCTTCCTTTCCCCTCCCCACCATCTTCGACTCCAGGAAGTTTCCCTCCTCCCCACTCGTTACTGCGGAAATTGCAACCAATATATCCGGGGTGGTGCCCTCGCATGCCACTTGCGCCTCTGCGACCTGGCCAACTCCCTCGATAGGGATCAAGATTGGTAGCTGGAACCCTAAACGGCCTCGGACGTGCAGTGGTAGGGATAGCGGATCCTCCTGACGAGAGCTTTCGCAGGCTCGAAACCGCTACCTACTATCCAGATCCCTCATCTGCCCTTACTCGTAATGTAGACCGTCACCCACTCAAGACTCACAGCTGGTCGCCAGACGAACGAGCAAGCAAACCTGACAGCCCGAATATCCTCTTCTCACACACAGACCTAGCTCTACGGTCGAGTACAAGAAGAGCACGAAAGAACTCAATGTCCCTCCATAGTTGATCGACCTCGCTCCTCAACGGCGAAGAGCAGAATCTCAGCGAATGGTCCGCCAACCTGATGAAGACCGAGATTCAAGAGTTCACGACACGTGAAACCCAGCCCGAAGTGGACAGCGACAGGCCCTACGGGACCCAAGGCGCTGTCATCCTCTTCCAGATGGTGAACCAGCAAATCGAGGCGGCGATGGAGAGCGGGCAGGGCGCCATTCTCGCCCGGGTCGTCGAAGAGATTAGTCGGGTCATGCGTGGCCTCCAGGACCAGTGGTTCAAAGTGATCGAGGGCGAGTACAAGAAGCAGTCGGAAAAGCCAGAAGATATCGTACCCGGCCTGGCCGAGTACTGTCTCGCGCTGATCAACGAACAGATCAAGTCGGTGGACAAGACTGAGGCCTTGCTCGCCAAGCTTGGGTCGCTCGTGTCCGAAAGGTACTTGGGGACTATTAACGAGAAGCTCAACGACGCGATCGATGGTAACCTGGACGTCGCCAAGAAATGCATGCAGACATTCGTCGCGATCGTGTTCAACGACCTCAAGCCAACGACCAAGCAACTCTTCCAGGCATCGTGGTACGACGGGATCATGGAGTAGATCGTCATCACGATGAAGGACTACACGTCCGACCAGTAATTCGTGAAACCGGTCCTATTCGAGCTGGTCGTCGAGGACCTCCTAGACACCTTTCTGGTCACCTACCTCACCGCACTCGCCAACTCGCCCAAATTACGTCTACCTGCGGCGATAGAGCGGGTCAAGGCAGACATCAGCGGCATCTTTGCGTACTTTGGCGAGTTCAAGCCGGACAAGGAGCTCGAGAAGCATTTCGAAGTCTTCAAGCACGTGCTCGCGATGCTCGAGGCATCCAAGAGCATGTCATTTTCGACGTTTTGGGCGCACGGGCCGTACATACCCTTCGTCGAAGGGCTCAGGAACGCGAGGGGCGACCTTGATCGGACGGCCGTAAACGAGGTCATGGAGACCATGAAGCGCAAGGTCAAGGAGGAAGGGTTGACAGAACGTGAGTATCTCTACCAGTGTTCAGCGCCAGTACTGATGGTACTTTTGATTTCTTAGCCCCGGAACAGACGATTATGAAAAAGATCATTGTTCAGAGTAGTATCTCATGTTTCCTACGGACATTGTGTGACAAACACTGCCAATGATGTGTCTTTTTTCTATCTACTGTATATCACCTATTAAAGATGTCTTTGCATTCCTGGCATTCACTGTACGTTTATCAAGCAATATATATACCTATATTTTCCGCTGTCGAAGCCGTCCCGTTCGTCATGCCCATGTCGACCTGACAAAACAAGGTTGCATGCGTAAGACAACGTTCCAGTTCCCGTTTGAGTGGTAAATTGTAAATCTTAGCACCTCGTCCGCTGGAGAGTTACGCTATAGCTCTTTTTTTAGGCCTGAGGAAGTCACATTGTCGATTATTACAGTCAGGAGTTACTTACTTAAACGGCCTTGAAAGAGCGGAGGTTCCGGTCAACCCCAGAGTTTGACAGATGAAATTCATAAACATGCGAACATTTGTGATACATTCAAGCGAGGTTCGCAAACCCGACCTGTGAAGTACTGTAATCGAACACGCTGTATACGCCCCGCAGGAAAGTTGTCCCAATGATCCAAAATTCTAGACCATGAGTATAGTCAGAACGAGTCCATCGAGCGCCACAAAATAAGCTTTGAAATCTCACTTGTACTATGCTGGGCGAAGATGGCGCTGAAACAATAGGGAGAACCTTCCGCAATTGGCCCTAGTGTGAGAACTTCGGGAGGGACTTGAAACGTCTTGCCACCGAAGGTAAAGCTCAGTGCTGGGAAAGAGTCACACCGTACTGCAGGCTGTCAATAAAAACAGTGTATCAACGCAATCGGAACTCACGGTAATAGAAACCAAAGACTCCATGTTGAACGAGAATACCGCCAATGCGTCTGTACAAGTCTGCAACCCGTTTGCTATCTCCGAAGATATAGCTTGCACCAGTGTCGAAAAAAGCAGGTATATTTTTGAAGACGATGTTACCATTAACACGAACATCGTCCATGGACACCTGCCAGAATCCCTATATAAATGCCAATGTCAGCAACATCCACTCCCTTCTACCATCTTGACTCACAGGTTTTGTTACGGGTGTATACGCAATGTCACCACTGTATAGCAATCTATTTGCTCCACCGACGTATATCTCGGCACCAGAAGAAGAGAGTTTCAAGGAGAATGTCGGATTGATTAACCTATTTTGTCTGACAAGCGATTCAAGCAGAGGAACGGCGCCAAATTCCGAGACGGAAGGGAAGGCCAATCCCAATAAACCGTCTGCGGGGTACTCAATTGGCCGTGACGAAGTGTACGATGTTGCAGAACCGAAGGTCTGAGAGTCTGCCTAGCGTGGCGTCAGAATTCAATGGACATGCTCATAAGCGATATAAAACATACAGTGAAGACCTGATTATCCGTATCTCAATCTCTCCGTCCCCATCCGGCGCACGCGCGGGCTGGTAGCTCGCCAACAGGAGTAGCCAGAACAGCCTGAGTACGATCGAGATGATCGAGATGGGGAGCGCGACGGCGAACCAGCTCGCCTAGTCGAGTTGTGGGTCCATAAACTCGGTGGCAATAAGGTTCTGGCGCGAGGAGATCGGGGAGCTTTGTCCGCCGATATTGGCGGCGAGTGCGATTCCGAGCTGTGCACGTGCCACAACCGTCAGAGGCGGTTCTACACGGGTAAGATGGACGCACGATCAAGCACGGTGCGAAAGACGCCCTCGCAGGTAACGTTCGAAGGATGGGCTGTTCAGGGACTTGAGAGAGCGGTCGGAGGGGACCAAGTGGACATACGTGAAACAAAGTGCTAGTGCAGCGACATTACTGAAAATATATGTCGAAAAATCGAAAAAAATAAGAGGCACCTAACCACATCATGACACGAACATAAAGGCCAAAAGAACTGTTCGCGGCTTCGATTCGGCCATGCTCAATAGGTGTGTGATCAGCACGATCAATGTTTGTCTTCCTGAGAGCAGCGAAGATCATCCAACCACCGATCCGAAGTATGGTAGTGGGCGAAAACATGGCTGAGAATACGTGACAAAGTGGCATACTAATCAGTAACATGCACAGGCAGTGATTTGACAACATACCCAGTCGCGTCAGGCGTTGACAATGGAACCGGATTTTCATCATCCGAACAAAAGACCAAAGAGACGACCAAAGAAACGGAACAAGGGACGACGCCACGAAGAGCAGGATTGCCTAAATACCGTCAGACAAAGAATCATACAATAAACAAAAGACACATAGACCTCGGATACCTACAGAAGTGTACTAGCAAAGCATTTTTTTTGCTTCTAGGCCGCCTTTGAGAAACTAGATGTTCACAGGCGTTCGCTGCGTCGTGCCAGCATATCGTGTCGCGCTCCAAAGCTATAGCTCGTGTTGATGGAATCTGACTTGCTGCAAGGAGGCGGAAGGGTCATCCCCTGTGACGCATTTAGCATATAGGGTGACAAGACGGTTGATTGCAGCGGTGAGCTTGTCCTTGGAACTCTGAAGGAAAGGATGTCACTACACCATATATCAATCTTTCAGCTCAAGTCTCGGTCAGCTGGGCACATCCAGCAGGTGGACACGACCGGATCAAAAGACTGATTTGAGAAGAATGGGATTGGACATCCTTCTTCCATATTTTTCGGAAACCAGAGTAGATGACCTCTACAAAGAACTTGTGAGACGAGATGGAGACAAAGAGGTGGGTGATCCTGCAGTTGAACGAGATACGGACGTCCAAAGGATAATTAGTCCTGGCATTCCATACGGTCTCGGCTGGTAGGGATGCAATGCTATCCCTCATGTTCATGAACCCTCCTGCAATGCGCCCCATCAGCGACTTGCTGGTGCTATTGGCACGCTGTTGAGAAGATGGACGGGGTTCAAGGCTGCGACCGTCTTGAGTCGAGGAAGTATTCTAAGTATTGATCGGCGCAAGCTGAGCACCAGTCGAGCCGCTGCGTAGACGGTAGCTGACGAAACTAGACTTTCTCCGAGGCCGTTTCGGGGAAGCTTGGTCCTCGAAGCAAACGTGTTCACCAATTGTATGCTGGTCTTCGTCTTCTTCATCATTGTCTTCAACATTCCCGTAGTCGTCCATGTAGTGCTCACAGGCCTCGAGGCCAGCTGCAGTGTCCTGCTCAGTGACGATGTCATGATTGGATGAAAGCGTGGAATTGCCTTTTCGTTGGTCTCCTGTATGCTTAGTTAGGAAGACGACAGTTAGTCGTTCCGAAGTTCTGTTCCTTTTTTTGTGCCAGCTTGTCGCATCCAAGACGATCACTTGACCAGTGGACGTCCCACACACGATCCTTGGCTTCCCCACCTCCCCACCAGCTTCCACTCGTCATTGTCGAATTTTCTTTTCCCTTCTCCGCTCACGACATGATCCCCACCAGCAAGAAAAGCGACCGAATACATCTCATCTTGGGCAACGATCTCCGTTGGATTCGCATCAGTTGCGACATTGGAGGTGGAGCGCTTTTCCATTCATATCCATTGGTACATATCTCTCTTTTGTTGCTCGCTCCTGCTGACCACCATCCAAGGGAAATTGGCTGCCCACCCTACACGGCTCTGTTGCTCTCGTCAACGCCTTTCATTGACGGCCTTGCGTACGTACTACTCACCATTGTACCGGGGCGTGTTGCGGATGTTGCTGGTTCGGTTTAGCAGCGTAGCCGGTCCTTGTCCCGTCGTGTGCGAGGGCCATTCCCTCTCTGTGTCGCTCAGCAGGATCCTCGTGATGCGGCGAAAGAGGACCCCACGTCGGTATGAACCAACGTGGGTATCGCATGGCAGCGAATCAGTGGCGTTGGATATCCCGAAAGGGTCTCCTGCCCGATTGACTTGTAGGAATCACCCTAGTAGTCCGCGCTTGTGCCGATGCGAACGAATGAGCTATACCTGGAACATAGTTTAGCTTTACTCAATGATGCCCACCAGCTGGAGACTTCAAACCTTGGTTCGTCGTCGTCTGCATTTCGATCGTCGAGCACAGCACATATAAAAGTAGATGCACCCCCCGATCGTTTCCTGGTCCCGTAGTTTCCCGCTATACGTTCCCTTAGCATGTTTTGACAACATCAATATGAATGCCTTACCAACAACAAGCACGTCAACAGTTTCTCCCAAGTCGTCCTGCACAAGGAAGAATAAGTAACCGTGGCAAAAGAGAGCAGCGGTCGTACCATGTACTCTCGTTTCACCTTTACCCAATTTTTGTTACGTCCGTTGAGAGTATACTGTGAGTCCACGTGCTTTAGAACAAGCCCTCTCCTCCATGACCTCGTCCATCCTCTTTCTAACGTCTGTGGCAGTCTTGCCTTCAAACTCGATCACGAACTCGATTCGCCCAGGAATTGGTTGGATGCAGGAGCGTAGATTTCGTTTTCGGAATTTGAGAGATTTCTTGTCGAGAGACATGCCGTTGAGATACAGCAGAACGAATACTTTGACTAGAAGATGGAAAATGCGTCAATGCGCCAATTTCGAAATCAAACCACCTACAACGTGGTCTGGGATGGTTCTCGACCTTGGACTTATCTAGAGATGAGGTATTAGGAACTTTGTAAACAAAGAGGATGACGCCTTTGTTTCTCTCGCATGGGAAAGTGCATCGCCTAATGCATCGGCAATAGCCGCTTCTGAGTTCAGAATATCACAACATCCCCGCTGATCATCCAACCAGCTCCTGCCAGAAAATTGGTGCAACTTGTTGCCGTAACTTCCACACCCCCCTCTCAACCCAGGTCTGGGCTGTGAGGGCTGTATGGAACTCGAACTGGATGCTTGTGGCCAACACAAGTACCTCGTCATTGGCGAGGTATCGTCAGGAGATGATTGCAACGCGACATGACGACGATGCGCTGACACGAGCTACGACGTGACAACAACAACGCATACCAGCACCAAGACGCGACGATGTGTCGACCAAACGATATCACTACCTGCCAGCGACATGGCACCAAGATGGCTCCCCGCACGACGAACACGGCCCTTCTCCACCTCATCACATCGCCATCTCCATTGTCCGTATTGAGGGAGGCGTCCAGCGACCACCGCGCGCTTTCGTTCCGCCGACAGCATGCGACAGTCGCTGCACCTCACCCTCGCCTCGCCTTGCTCGTTCTTGCCTCGTCCCCGTCCTCAGCTTATCCTCGCCCTCGTTCTCTGGCTTCTGTCTTCACATCAACTCCCTCCCTCTTTCCCTCTCCCTTGCCCGTATGGAAGTGATGACGGCACAATGGTATACCACCACCACCACCACAACAACAACAACGTCTCGTTGAACGAGACCTCAATAGCAACAATAACACACCTTGGGCGACCACGACGAGGTAGCAACAACAATTAGACGACAACGGGATATAAGGACGATGGACGCAACAACAACCCAACGTGCCGACGTGCCCACCACGATCACCCTCGCGTTGCCCTCGCCCTCGCCCCTCGCCCCTCGTCCTGTCTCACCCCCGCCATCATCTTCGTCCCTATCCCCGTCTGCGTTTTGCCCCTAGTCTCCCGTAGGCAAATCCTAAGTTGGGTAGGAACACAGTCGTTCTTACCATATTCCGCCCCCGTCCTCTCGCCCCAGTGTGCAGATACGACAACACAACGTGCATGATCATGCACGTTGTGCAATTGTTCCTGTATGCTGCCCTTGTTGCCAGTTCCATTGCCTTGGTCTTGTCGCTTCCGTTGCAATCAAGCCTAACCACTGCTGTTTCCCGCGCTCGTGCAGTTGCATCCACTCTATTTCTTAGCCCCGGAACAGACGATTATGAAAAAGATCATCGTTCAGAGTGGTATCAAAGGCTGCCAACCTGTTTCTTGTTTCTATCTATTGCATACCTATGAAAAATGTCTTTGCGTTCTCCTGGCATTCACCGTACGTTTATCAAGCAATATACCCATCTCCTCACCGTAGCGGCCCCCTGCCACCTGGCCGTTAGTCAGTTTTGGCTTTGTCGAATCCTAAATTCGACCTGTCAGGAAGCCGCACCCATTTGATCAATCTGCCAAGGGAACCTCAATGGGTACAAGAACGGACGGAGGTCAAACCCTATCAATCCAAGTTACCGTCAGTGCCCATCAACTCAATCCAGAGAGAAACCTGTGAAGGGCGAAATCGTGCGTACCGTTGTCGTCCGGGCTATATGATTATACCAGCTTGGTAAACATGCTACACGGCCCACACTTTTCCGCCTTTCGAAGCCGTCCAAAGACTGTCGACCTGACAAACAAGGTTTTATGCATAAGACGACGTTCTGGTTTCCGTTTGAGTGGCGAGTTATAAATCTTGGCACCTCGTCCGCCGCAGAGTCGCGCCACAGTTCTTTTTTAGGCCTGAGGAAGTCGTATTGTCAATCGTTACAGTCGGGAGTTGCTTAAATAGCCCTGGAAGAGCGGAGGTTCCGGTGAACCCGGGAGTTTGATACATCAAATTCATGAACATTCGTGATACATTCAAGCGAGGTCAGCAAACCCGACCTGTGAAGTACTGTAATCGAACACGCTGTATACGCCTTGTAGGAAAGTGACCCCAATGACCCACAATGCTAGATCATAAGCATAGTCAGAACAAGTCCATCGAGCGCCACAAAATAAGCTCTGAAATCTCACCGCCAGGCGAGCGTCTGCCGATAATGCTGCTGACACAAGTACGACTCGAAGAACCTGCCGAGTCCTCGGTTGATTCAAGTATGAGATGTTCGGAAGCGATATCAAACGTCTTTCCACCGAAGGTAAAGCTCAGTGTTAGGAGAGAGTTGCACGGTACTGCAGGCTGTCAATATAAACAAGGTACCCCCGCAATCGGAGCTCACTGTGATAGAAAGCAAAGGGGCCACGTTCCTCGAGGGTACCGTCAAGGCGTTTGTGCAATTCTGCAACCCGGTCCCAATCTCCGTAGATGTGGCTTGCACCAGTGTCGAAAAGAGAAGGTACACTTTTGAAGATTATGTTACCATTAACACGAATATCTTCCATGACCACCTGCCAGAATCCCTATATAAATTCCAATTTCAGCAACGTCCATTCCCATCTACCATCTTGACTTACAGTTGTTGCTACGGGTGTATACGCAATGTCACCACTATATAGCAATCTATTTGCTCCACCGACGTACATCTCAGCACCAGAAGGA
>JBBPNG010000639.1:0-18444 GCA_038091095.1 Leccinum incarnatum
CGTTGGGGGCATGTGTCTTCGTCGCCCGGCGACCCCTGGGCGTCGGTGTATACATGCAGGAAATCGTCATCGTCATCGAGTCGAGTCGAGTCTCGTTGTTGTCGGCATCCGACCCCGGGCCGTTACGGTGTCGTACCGTTTCCTGTCTGCAGTGGAGGGGGTAACGTGAACACGCGTCAACGGGGAAAGAGAAACAGGAAAAAAAAGCTGTGGAAGGGATAAACATACTAGAAAAAATTCAATGCCAATCACTGAGACCATGTTGCGTCGATGCGTCGTGGCACGCCGCCATCGCCTTTGAGGTCAGTCGTTGCACGCGAAATCAATTTGGAGATGAGTCGACGAAGGCGGCGGGCGCTGGCGGAGTCCCGGACATCGCCGATGCAACGACCCGGCGAGTATTTATAGTACTTTTTTTTTTTAACTCGAGTAACAAAGATCAGTGTGAGTGCGTTTTGTCACGAAGCTTCGAGTTACACTATCCAGATGGTTAAGCCGTTCATCGGGCCTCGCGTAGATGAGTTCGTTCGGATGTGCCAGACTGTCCGTAAAGTCTGATGGTTCGAGTCGTGGTGTACAGTGTCATCGGCCCTCCTATATCCGCTTCCAAGATTAAAACAGTGCTTAAAAACTTGAACTACGTTTACGCGTGTCACATGTTGCTCTCCTCACGTTGGCCCATCTGTATGTTTACTGTCTGATTATATATGTACTTCAAGTTTCATTAATCATTGCTGTAATGCTTTGACTTTTCAAGTTCACATTCAACCAGTCAAACAAGGTTTCTGCCGGCGACGCGCGGCGCTACCCAAGTGCAATATTGACGTTCTCATTTCAGGGTACTAGTTACCTTGTTTATCAAGGTCACTCCAGTTCAAATTAGCGGCTGTGCTGTCCTCGAAATTTCCATACTCGTGGGAAACTAAGATGCGGCTGTGATCTGTGTGTTTCCGTATAATCATTTTATGTACAACTTGAAGTGTTCGAATGATCAACAAGCTTTCGCCGAACAGTCATTTGATGAGTCCACATCTTGTGGTGACAATTGTAGCAACTTTTTCTGAACCACCAAAAACTTCGCACAACTCGAGCTACAAATTATTATGAACGAGCTCAAGAAACGGACATCGCTAATCGACTTCAACGAGCCCTACGACGTCGAAGCCCACCAAGACATCTACAGTTCAGTTCACCCACTACTGCAGTCCTCCTCCCTTGTCACTGACATTCGCCATCCTAATGCGACAGATCTCAACGACGCACTTCCTCCCCAAGACGCGTCTCGTATTTTGTTGCGTCCGCAACATCCTTTTGCCGACCTTCATTACTGGACAAATCCCCAACTTGCTCAACCTCCTCGCCCAGGCTCGTCGAGACCTTTTTCCAGTCCGCCGTGGTCAAGTCCGACGAAGCGCTCGAATGGCAAACGTATTACGAGCGGGCGTGGAGCGATGGCCGGGAGCAGGGCATAAGACTGCTAGCTGTGAATGAAGTGCACACGTTGAAGGAATTCTTGAACAGGAAGGACGCACAGCGGAGGGAGTACATCAAGTCTCAAGCCCTCAAAGCCACTCGCGCACTGCACCCACTGATGGGCCTGACGACTGGCTCCAACCATGGCTGCTGTGCGCTCAGCACTCCCAGTCCCACCCTCCCTGACTCGGACGCTGGTGCGCACCTGACACCGGGGCGCCACGCCCAGTCAGCTGCCCCTCATGTACCGAGCTAGCTGGCGAGCCCTCAGTGCCCAGCTCCATGCTCTCCCTCCCTGACGCTCTCAGGTTGAGGCTGCCGCACACCTGGCGCCGGGGCACAATGCCCGGTCAGGTGTCTACCTAGCCGGCTGGCGAGCCATCAGTGCCCAGCTCCGTGCTCTCCCTCCCCCCCTTCCTGACATTCACAGGTCGAGGCTGCTGCCCACCTAACACCAGGGTGCTAACTGCTCGGCCTAACTGGCAACTGTCGGGGCTGCCGTGCACAGGTACACGGGCACCACGCCTGTCACTTCCACTTTGCTCCTCCTACTTGCCGGGTATTCCGCTTCGCTTTCTGCGTCGTCGGTCACTCCTACTTCTTGGGGAGCAGCTCACCATACCCGGCAACTCGGGCTCCTATCCCGGGCCGAAGAGCGCTTTGCGCTCCACCCGCCCACTCTCAGCCCCAGCCTACTACCCTCTCCTTGTAGCACATGGAACGCCGTCAAAAGAACACTCTCCTTGGGTCTTCATCATGCTGAAGTGAAGCGGTGAAGTTATGCTGACGATACATATTTTCCTCTTATGTTCAACTGTATGTTATACTACGTGATTATATATGTACTTCACGTTCCAATGTATTGACTTTTCGAATTCACGCTCAACCAGACAAACAAGGTTTCTGCCGGCGACGCGCGGCGCTACCCAAGTAACCTTGTTAAAATCAAATTCCTTTGGCACGTTCATCGAACGACATGAGACGATGCGAGAATATTGATACTACAGACCCTCGTCGTACAGCTCACGTGCCAGAGCGAGGTAGAAGCGTTCCAAGTCAAACTTGGTTGCCATCTCGTTCATGTCCGTTTTCTTGGACGGAAGCCCTGGTTTCAGAGACGAGGCGTTGTGTTCCACGATCCAATCGAACACCGCAGAAAGCTTGTCCGTCGACGCTTTGACGACAGGATCGTTACGACCATCCTGTGTGATCTGCTCGGGTTGCCCGGTGGCCTGGACAAGTTCGAGATCCCCCGAAGCGCTCCTTTCCTGTTTCCTCCACGCGCCAATGAACCTAGACCAGTCCCCCAATGACCAACCCTCCGTGATACTGCCTATTCCCGGTGGCAACTCGACGCTAAGCTCCAATCCTCGTGCACCCCTTATTTCCCAGTGATCACAGCCATCCACGATGCCAAGGAATTTGCCCCACCGAGCGCTCTGTATGGTGACCAGTCCATCGTTTCCCCACTCGTCTTCTCGAGTAGATGCCATGGGGTTTCCCCGCGCTTTCTTCTCTGCGTCGTCGAGGACCATCTTGGGAAGCCAGAGGGGGTGCCAAATGTTCATCTCGTCTATACGCGAGGCGACGCTAAAGTATTTGACGTGTGGATTGTCGGGCGTGGACGGATTGAAGATGTCGTTGAGATACGATGTCGTCAAGCACGCGTATGCAGGCGAGTCGATGAGCGATAGGAGGAGGGTCGTGAACGACGAAGGGAGGGTCGAGAGTGACAGAAGGGAGGCGGCATCGTGCTTCTCGGATGGGAGGCCCGTGTGCAAGGACGTCGATTGTAGTTCTGTTTGAATTTGTCGTTCGACGTCGATTGCGTATGCACGTATGAGTTCGTCCTGTTTGCGACCGAGACCGAGATATTGCTGGTCGTGTCGATTTCGTCTGCAGTTCTTCTAGCAAAGATGAATGGGATGATACTTACCGCACACCAATCCATAAAAGGACTTCCGCGATGGGGGGTGTTTACAGAAGTCAACGATAGGGGGACGTACTCGGTTGGGCGAACGTGGGTGATGAGGTGTCGACAATCGAGTCCACCCATGGAATGGGCCATGAGGTTGATACCTCTGCCGCGGGCCTTTTGCTGAAGGATGCGGTCGAGATTCTCTGCCCTGGACGCGATGGAACCGGTACTTTGGGAGCGTGTGAGTGGTCGATGGATAAATGGTAGAGTGATGGGGCGACTGACGCAGGGACGCCTGTGACGATGACTTCGGCACCGAGTTTGTCCTTGAGGATGGACAACACGGACGACCAATAGTGTCGACGTAGGCTGGGGAATGCAGCGGGGCCTCTCACGTCGAATCCGTACAGTCCTGGGGAGGTGGTGAGGCGAGGATGGTAGGAGATAAAGGGAGTATACCGTGACAGAGGACGATGGGATAGCGTGGGGCTCTGAGGGGATCAAAGAGCGTGGGGTTGTTCATCAAGCGATGTATGGTGTTGCGGTGTGGAGGCAGCGGAGGAGAATCGACATCTGTTTGAGGAAGGGAGTCGGAAGATTGAGTGAAAGTGAGCAAGTAGTGGTTTGTGAGGGAGATAGCATTGACGATGCGGCGGATTAGGGCGACGAGGTGGACGGGCAGACAGACAGCGTTGACGTTCATGGAGAGGTGAAACAAGAACGCGGGACGAAGTAAGTTGTATTACTTCGGCTCGTCCCGAGTCATCACTTGCATATAAACTCCAACTTGAAGTGAGTATTATCTTCCCCGCGCAATGTCTCACTGGACGTCTACAGCCTGTACCCTATTCATTGGGTGTATCCTCGTTCTGTATATCAGACGACGAGCCCTCACTCGTCGAAATGTGCATCCATTGCCCCCTGGACCTCATGACCTGCTGGATAAACGGTCCATGAACTATTCAGATGATCCCAGTTTCTCTGTCGTGGTGGACATGTTAGTCTGTCTTTTCTCATCGTGCTGCTAAATTCAATCCGAATATTCCAGGTATGAACTGGAATATGCTTCTGGTCTGTTGCAATACGGCGGTAGATTGCGCTTGCACAGGCGGTTTTCTCATCAAACAATTCGACTTGATGCAGCACTCAGATTCCTGCCTTTGCAACACCGCAAGGCATGCCGACTTCTGCGGCAGCTGCTCGCCACACCCGAATAATTCAATGATCATACATTCGAGTAAGTCAACGCGTTAGTTTAGGAAGTGGCATCCAACTCAATCCTCAATCGAGATACAGTGTCGATCACTCTGGACAGTACATATGATTATGACCCAACATCGACAAAGGACGAAATCTTCAATCTGATGGCAAACTACCTACCCATTCTTATGTCTACTTTGCGTCCAGACATTATGCTCATACTCAGCACCTTTCCATTTCGTGAGTCCATCCGCGTGCCCTTTTCATGTTTGTGTACAACTTGAAGATGAATCATTTTGTAGTGTCCCGTCTCCCTTCATGGTTCCCCGGTATATCATTCAAGAGAAACATGGAGATTGGGCGTGCCTATACCAAGGTTTACCTCGAGAATCCGTTTGAGTACTCTCGTCGAAAAGCGGTAATGGATACTTCGATTCGATTACCTATATCATGCACGCTGAATAACATATCTAGTCAAGCGATCATTTCGTACTGGCGATGGTGTATGTGGGCTGCAACTCATGGAAGAGAAAGGCCTTTCATCTGAAAAATCTTCCATGAAGCGCTGATGCATGCAGCTGGGACCGCATTTTTGGGTGCGTAGCTCAAGCGTCTCGGTCTTAAGATGTCCCCATTCACCTCGCATAATCTTCTGGGCGGTAATCTTTAATAACAATAAAATTAGACTACTGCAAATGGTACACGACAAAGCAAGATATCCCAACCCACATGCGTTCATCCCCGAACGATTCCTCAACGATGACGACTCCCTAAAGCCAAACAATGTGGAACACCTTGCGTTTGGATTCGGCCGACGCATTTGTCCCGCAAGACACTTTGCAGACGGGTCTCTGTGGTCGGTAGGTACCGGCCGTCTTCAAGATACTGAAACCCATGGACGAGCACCGGTTGCCATGTGAATGAGACAAACATGTCTCTGTGCAGACACCCCCTTCCGTTCAAGTGCAGGATTTTGCCCAGGTTTCCAGGCATGGATATCGGGAAACTGGAAGAGCTCATTGGCGCCAGCACTGCTGAACGAAACCTTGTCCTTTTTTACAGAATTGGTGTACTATATACTTGCTTGATGCAAGAAGACTTGGAGGTGGTTTATGCTTTGTTATGTTTTATTCGGATGGCTTTCAATCATTGTGTAGTTGCTTTAATCCGTCTGAGCTTGACTATATGCTTGTACTAGTAGGAGTCGGGCAAGACAAGATTTATGCCGAATCGTTTGACGTAATAAGCTTAGACTAAATAGACGAGCCGCGTCGATGTCGCGCAAACTCAAGGCGATCCGACCCGCGCCCGACACGTTGACCGCCGCTTCCCCGGACAACGGCCCTCGTCTTAGACGGAAGGCAAGAGAGCGTCTCAAGACCTGCGTCCTGGAAGAACTCTGGTCGATCTGGAGAGCAAATCCCCGCGTACCCTCGATTGAATCCAGGCGATCATGGGCTGCCTCCCGCAATGCAAGCCCTCATCTAGTCGACAGCTGGTTCTTACGCAGAAAGACAGGCGCGAAAAAAGCAGGACAACCGTTACTGGACGGATCGTATGATCTTTCGCTCGACCAGCCAGCTGCGCCAAGACGAGAACCCTCCGCGACCCCTGTCAAACCTGAACAAGTTGAAGCTATTCCCGACCTGTCTTCCGATGACACGCTGGCCTACCCACCGGATGACGTCAACTTGAAGGACCTGGATGCCTCTTCTGATACCATTTTCGATGAAGATACGTTCACAGAACTAAAAGGAACCGAGACGACTGCATACAATCAGCAACCTCGCTTTAAAGACTGCCAGTTTCAACCGAAGCTGAGGTTTGGCGCGATTCTCTTCTCTCACATAATTGACTGCCCTTGGTCTCAGCTCCGCTGATCTCGACACAGCAGACGATCACCCTGACGAAGATACCCCGTCGTTCAGAAGTCACTCTTTTCCCATCTGCAACCAGGGAATGGGGGATGTGTCCGACTTTACGTGTATACTTTGCTCCGAGGTGTCCGACCAAGGTGACACGAACATCTCTCTCAACGAATCTCCGTGTATGCGCCAGTCTGATATGCAGGCACCCCAGACGAGGACCTACTCCACTTTGACACGACTTCTAATTCGACAGACAACCCGTCCATGCTATATCCACGTCTCGACTTCTCTTCCGACATGCTTTCGGAACTCTCTGCCATCCCGTTCTTGTTTCGCACACCGTCTGCGGTACACCACGACACCATGACCGACTACCGGGATGTGGACGACTGGTCGATGGTCGAAGATGAGTTAGGGCGTCTCATGAACGATGGGGATCTCGATTTTTCTTTTCTCAACGATCCATGGCTCGCCTCGATGGAGCTGTAGGATTGAGCCTGACGTCGCGCTCGTTGACTCCTCTTCGAACATCACGTTGTCGTACTGGTTGTAATCAGGATCATGCTCCACCGATACAGACATGTCGGAAAGGTTGTTTATAGATCGCCGATTGGACTTGGGGCTCTGCTGATCGCTTACTTGAATGGAAGATATCACAAGGTGTGTACACTGTCGTGCTTCGGTGTTTCGTGCCCGATACGTCGCATGCCTTGTCAGCCCTTTGGAAATACTACCAGTAATGTAATTGGACCGTGCAGATCAACCGTTCCGCACTGCCATGACGTGACTGCACAGATATGATATTTTTGTCTCCCCAATAGCGCGATCTATAATCTGAAGCTCGATCAGCTCTTATCCGCTAAGCGTTCCTCCATCGGTGAAACCCATCATTCTCGCGCAATGGTCCGCGCTACAGCTAATCTCCAAGGAACCGCATCCAACGTTGTAAGTCGCTAATTCATGATTCTGGTGTCAATCGATCTCCCTTGCTGACAGAATGGTCTCATGTAAATAACGTGAGTAGCATCATTCTGTACCCTGACTAATTGATCCGGAGCACCTCACTGATGCGCGGATTTCAGATCTCTTCCCCGACGAGCAATGTTTCGAGGCCATCATAGCGGGCATCAATGCCCCGATGCCGAGATGTTTTTCAACAGAGGCGAGCCTGCACCTTGTGCGTAAAGTTCCTGCTGATATCGACGACGATCATATCGTGGACACTGCTTGATCAGGTGAATTTTACGGTCACCACGACGAACCTTGAAATAATCACTCAATTCTTTGAAATAAGATGGAGCATCTCTGACCGAAGCATCTCATTTCCCGAGGTTAAGTAACGACCATGTGTGCACACTCTTCCTTCCCTTCGCACGTGTATAGGGAGGGATATTATCAAGCATGTGAAGAGGAATCGTCGATTCGGGTGAACGAAAGACCGAGCGGGTACGAAGCGTCTTGATCTCTTTCGGTGTGCCCGCGTCGATCCCGACAGTCCCCGACTCCCCGTGGAAGAATCGATCGCGGCCCTCGCGATACTCAACAGTCAAGGTAAGTTGGACACAATTGGCAGTATCCGAATGCTGCGCAGATACGCTCCGTTCTTGGTTATTGAACAGCCTATCGCTTTGGTACGCTCACCTCTGTCCCACGCTCACCCGATCAGCGTGGTAGAGATCAAAGTCAGTCTTTTCTCGTATGAGCTGGAAGCGCGACAAGGTAGGTCAGGAACTGGACCGATTCCTGAAATAAGCCCGACCGGGATCGATACGATCAAGAAAACTGCTGAAATATAGAAAGATTTCCGATTTGCAACCGTCAGCCCTGACAAGCGATGACGCCTTTCCCCCCAGAGCTTGTGCCATAATCACGTCGTCATCGTTGATACCCTCAGATTGCAAGAGGCGATCCATCGGCCCAAATACTCACAGGTCAAGCATCCCGACTGTACCGTTCGGGAAGGGTGTCACGTTTACAGAAGAAGAGTACTATTAGTCAGAGGAGCTTCGAGAAATCTGATGGGACGAGATAGCAGCATCTTTGGGCATGACCTTTCGACGAGCAATCCGGACGTTCGCGCAATCAAAATTGTGAGGGAAATGAAATGTAAACGTAGTGATGCGGACGGGCGCTTTTCGTACGGACGCACTGAAGGTGATGATTCAGGGTTTCGGCCCATCGGAATGTATCATTAGGCCGAACATCTCGCCGGATGCTGGATATCATTATGTACAGTAACAAGAAGCTGATAGTCTCGGCGATGGTATAGGCAAGCGCGGGTCAAGGTTCCCGAGACATTCCTGGATTTGCTGCTCCCAGCGTCTCGCAGAAAACGGAATTCTCCAAGAAGAGCGCGCTGCTCTGGGCGTCAGCGCCACGGCAGTCCTCCGTTCAGCTGATGGACCGAGCTGTAACTGAATTATGCAAGGGCTGAGGGAAAAGGCAAGGGAATAAGTGGAATGCTCACCCACGACGATGACGACGACGAATCACATGTCCCACATCCCAACATGCTCCGTTGCGTCTCGTGCGCCCTTTCCCCCTCCAGCCCAGCGTGTGTGTGTGTATCACTTGCGTCTCGCCACCTGCATGGTCAGATTGTCCATGTACGTCTGCAGCATCACGTTCTCGGACGAGAGCTTGTCGACGTCAGCCTGGACGCTATGCACGCGCGCCACAAGAGCTGTTCGTGCACAAGAGCGCAAGATAAGTTGGTCACGACAACGTCATATTCGGCACCGGCACATATTTCCACCCACCTCTCAGATCGCCCTGTGCAGCAACAACGTCCCTAAGTACGGCGTGGGATGTCAGAGGCGCATGTCAAAGTTTACGGAGGGGTCGAGAAAGCGGCGATAGAGAGAGGGGGGGACCTACTTGAGCATTCGTTCTTTCCGGATCGCATCTTTGACGATGTCGCCCGATTCCACTCTGGAGATTGCCCAGGGTGTGCTCTCTTCGAAACCGTTGAAAGCCATTTAGAAGGTCAAGCGGATGGACGAAGGTAGTATACTATAGATGTGAACTTGCGTAAGCAAAAGCAGCACATGACGAAGAAAAAGAAACTCTCTGGCGGGGAATCGAACCCCGCTTTCCCGCGTGACAGGCGGGTGTACTATCCGATATACTACCAGAGACGATGACATTCGGGTCGTTTCATGTTACATACTATCCCGTTAGTTCTGCGCGAAGCCCATGCCACAATTCTATGGACACGACTGTCTTTTCTACGAAAGCGTGCGAGCAATTCGACATAGCTGTGTCCCGTGTCCCCAAAACCCATGTGATTAAATTGAAGTGATAGACACCGAGCAGCATTGCCTGTCGTGCTTTCCATACAACTCTGCCTTTTTTTTGCACAGAGCTAGTAGAATGACAGCTCAACTCATGATCTACCTGGAATATACTTCCTAGCCCAGCTGGAAGTGGCCTCGTTCGCATTCAACAATGGATCCAATGGTTGGAGCTTCCAACTATTCTCGACAGCGTTTGACGGCGGATACATCGCGACCGCCGCCAACGACAGATAGGTGTGATACGGGTCTTGAAACAGGGGTGTCAGCGCTCTCGTCCAAGGCAGTAAAGCACCGAGGGCTTCTGACCGGGATGTTCCTGTGGAGCCTTGGAAATCCCACCAAACTTAAATTGACAAGATGCTATGAATTGGGCGAGTGACCGTTCGGACGCGAGCTCTTGCGCTCCGAGGATCTGACCGTGGGATTTCAAACGGACGAACTTGAAGATGAACGAACGTGTCGTCAAAACTTACCGATAAAGAGGCACCACACCAGAAACAATAACAAGCGTCCGCTTCTTTGTTCGTCCGCCCACGGTAACCACCGGTCGGTGCTTGATTTTGAGTGAGCCATCGAATGGTCTGTTTCCTCTCGTCGCTGGTGAGGGAGGGACCTTTGTCGGCAAGGAAGACCGATGCTAACGCGCAATACGTGGGACCCCCTGCGGTTATTAGATACAAACTAGAGACTTTGCGACATGATATACCTGCAGCCTCGGCAAAGGGCACCTGGCCGTACCCGCCTTCATAAGTCTAGGGTGACCATCCGTCAGAGCGGGCGCGCGACTTGGGGGAAACGCTTACTCTGCAGGCTGCGATAAACCTCAGCGCGGGTTCGATCCGTACACCCGACCAATCGTTCAGCATGCTACTGATCGCAAAAGCGCAATAGGTTGTTCGCATGTCGGAATCCCCTCCATAAGGCTCGGAGGAAAAGCTGAAAAAGCATTCTCCTTGGTCAGGATTTGAACAAAGAAGTTGGTGAGCAAATAGATATTCACCTCCCGTCTTCACGCTGACAAGCTTGCAAGAATTTGACGATCCCGAGACGATCCAGCTGAGTGAAATCATCGCGAAGTATCGCGAGCGAGAGCAACGCGGTGTATGTCAAGATGACATGGGGAGGGTCCTGAGAGCTCTCGGAATACGAGTTCGGCTGGTTCAAGTTGTCAGGGAAGTTCGGGGCTAGGTGTGACGAGAAAAGCCAATCACCGGCTCTATGTCGGTCGTCATGTAATCCCCTGGTCGGAAACCAGTTCCGCATGGTCCCCCTGGGAGCCATTCCAACATCGTTAATTTTCTCATGACTCCGAGTGTTAGTACCGACGGAACTCCTTACGGATTTGCTGTGCCCAAATCCATTTCCTCCAAGCCTCCTTGTCTGATACGTTCGTGCTTTCGTTTGCGAAGTGGCCGGTTAGGTCTAACGACCCGATGCAGTAGAATGCCAAGGCCAGTCTGTTCGGATAATCATGATGGATTAAAATCACCGACGAGCGTCACACACTTGGATGGATCGATGTCGACCTGGGAGCTTGGGAGACTGAGCAAACACCTGTTACAGTGTGTCGCATGTGCGCCTGTGGTCAACGGAGGTAAGGATTCCATCGTGGCACAGGACGTCCCGACGAGTCAATCTTCACTTGGAGGTGTTCGTTCAAGCCTAGACTATATTTAGCGTGGGCTTCGGACACCGAAGCCCCTGACTCCATCCTGTCTAGAACTATCCCCGGGCGTGTCAGCTCTCTAATTTGCTGGTTGTAACGCAGGAATATCACATTGCTGGCACATGCAGTGTGAACAGAGACGACCATCCACTACCATAAGTACTTTATACATTATGAAAAGGTCTACTGAACTAAGTTGTAGCTGGACTCCGAGGAGTCATTGCATTCTTATTGTACGCTTACATAAAGAGCGGTCTACTTATCGATCTTTGCGAAAACCTTGACAAAGCGCAAACAAGCGTGATTTTTTTTGGCCAAGGCGTCGCCGCAAGGATGCGAAAACCATGATATTCGAGGTGTATAATGCAGGGCATATCAATGCAAAGCACACCATTCTGCTTCCCATCGAATGTCTACTCAAGAATATCGTCTTCCCGACTTTCTCTCGCTGATTAGCAAGGACCTGGCTCCTAATCCCCATCTCAGATCTCAAGGACTGGGAAGCCGAAAACTCATTCGGAACATACTAGCTACATGCACAGAGCACGCTTACCAGGAACTCCGGGAAGGTGATTGCCTGACACTTATTCTGCCGTCTGTAACATGATCTGTTCATTCTTAAGAACCCTCTCAGGTAACGGAAGAATGTGGCGCGTCGCCACCGTACTTCCTCCGAAATATAGTGGCCATACTTACCTATGAACGACTATAACACGGTAGCATTCTTGCTTGATGATCTGGTATACGTGTCTTTCTATTTTCCCCTCGCTGCATGAGCTAAGAGATTCGCACAAAGAACTCAAATTCAGCAAAGTTGTCTATTTTGCGTGACCGGAATTGTACTCTCCCTCTCATCAATGACATCGTCGTCGACTCCATGTGCACCCTCCTTCCCATGTTCGCACCGCGGATACACTCGCTGTGGCTACAATAATGTGGAAACTGAAACTCGGAATGGGTTTCAATACCAATACTGGTTCAGAAGATCATGGCGGCGGGTTTGGTTACCATGGTGTGGATGATCTTGCTGTTACTTGACTGTGGCTGCATTCTTGATACGCTTAATGAGCGGCCTGATTCAATCTGTCTCAGTGATCCTGTTTGTGCCGGATAAAGGATGCGGTGATTTTTGGAAAATCATCGAATCCGAGGTGCATATAATCCATCGCATATCAATGCGAAAGCACACCGTCCTGCTTCCCAATGTCTACCCAAGTATAGCCTTCCTGACCTTCTCTCGCTGCTTAGCAAGGACCCAAAGAGCGTGCCTAATCCCCATCTCAGGAAAGCCGAAGCCTCATTCAGAACATGGCTACATGCACAGAGCACGCTTACGGGGAACTCCGCGAAGGGGATTGTCTGATACTTATTCTGGCATCAGGTGATGGAAGAATGTGACGCGCCTTTGTTCACTTCCTCGTTGTGGCCACACTCTACCTATGAATGGTTGATGGGGCTTATTAGCTATAATGCGGCAGCACTCTTGCTTGATGACCTGGTGTAGGTATCGTTCTGTTTTTCCTCATGCCATTAGCTCAGACGATCTGCATTACTTCAAAGGAAGATGAGCCGGTTTTTGTGTTTTTGTGGCTGAAGTCGCTTCGAGATGAAGACCCCATACAACATCATCTCATGGCAGTGATACAGACGTAGGTCGACCTTTGTTTCGCATTTCGTTTCACAGAAGCCATCTCCAATATTATAGTGAATTACAACTCTACATCAAAAGAGCCCTGGGACCCTTTCACTGGCCCAAATTCGTCGCTGACAACGAGACGTGGGTGGTTGCTATCGGGCAAGAAGTGCATGATCGAAAAGCATATGCGAATAGAAACGAGCTTGGCGACATCCAATGGCACCTGGACAAGCGCCGAGAAACGTCCGGTTCTTCTATATGTTTGCAAATTTGACTTTGATTAGGTCCAGCCGCTGCTTGTATATTCCCAGCGATGTTTTGGCTCATCCAGTCGTACGCAAGATGGAGAATGCTGCGGCAGATGTGATGATTATGACGAACGTGAGAGGCCAATCTTGTGTAAAGGTCGTTACTCCTAATCTTTGTTCCGATTCAGGACATCTACTCCTTCATGAAGGAACACAAGTTCGACAAGGCATTCGGAAACATTTTGACGATCATCCTGAAGGACAAAGACACGGCACATTTGGATGTGCAGGGGGCACTCGATCATGCTGCAAAACTGATTGAAGCAACCTTGGAACGTTCTCATGCTTGCAAGCGCAATCTACCGTCTTTCGACCCAGAAATAGATGCCTACCTCGCTACGTACGCAGAAGCCATGATCGACACGGCTGCAGGGAACGCGTATTGGTATAGCCTCAGTCCTCGCTACAACGTTTTCAAGAATGAAGAGGACAGACAGAACAATATCGTGAGGTGGGCGTTGTAGTACAACCGTTTCAAAAACTTTTTTGTTCCTTGTGTGTTGTTTCTTTCAGTACTAGTGTAGTTCGATTCTGAGAATCTCGTATACCAAATGCTTGTACTATCATTACACCGGTAGTGCAAAACTTTTAGACGCCTTTTCGTCTTTCTACTGTGGTATTTATGCAATAGCCTTCCCGTACGCTAACTCGGAGGATATGTACATGTGTATTTTTATCACCGGCGTGGCAGTAATGTTTCAACAACGTTGACACTGTATCTATGGTATGAACTGAATCGTATATTATGGTATACAGCGTATCTCGTTGGTGTACAGTATGTCTTCTATTTGCCATAATTCGATCGAAATCGCATAATAAAGGCCCGAAGCAGAATTTTCAAATGCATTAGAGAAGTAGTGCGCACAGGCCCTGCCAGTGGGCCAGTGCCAGCGACGGGTCGCGAACCCTGACCTATTGCGGAACTAGATTCCAAGAATTTCATCACGGAGGAAAACCCTCGAATTTCTGCGATGTCGGTAGCGCTCTGGCCGTAGCAGTTGGGTATAGAAGCGGAACAACCAGCCCCAACCAGGGCTTTTGTAATTTCGAGGCACTGGGCTTCCGGGAGTGTCCCCCACATGGTGACATGCAGGATTGTCTCCCCTTCGTGTGTTTTGACATCAATATCAGCTCCGTTGTGAACGAGGAATGGAATCATCGACGCTTGGCGTCGCAGAGCAGTGAACAAAACCATGCGAGGTAATGGTACACGTTTTGATAGAAGATATTCCACCACAGAGATAAAGCCTCGGGTTACTGCAAATTCGATAGGGAACTTGCCGTAGTGGTTAGGTGTAGAACCATGACAGCCAGCGCCAATGAGGACTTGCGTAGTTTCGAGGCACTGAGCTTCCTCGAGTGTCTGCATGGTGACGTGTAGGACCGTATCCCCATCTCCAGCACCAAGATCAGCTCCGTTTTTAATGAGGAATGGCAGCATCCACACTTGGTGTCGCACAGCAGTGAACAGAACCCCGCGAGGTAATGGCACCTGTTTAGATAAAAGATATTCCACTACGGAGATAAAGCCTCGGGCTACTGCAATGTCGATGGGGAACTGGCCGTCGCGGTTAGGGCTAGAAGCAGGACAGCCAGCGTCAACCAGAGCTTGTGTAATTTCGAGGAGCTGGGGGTCCGCGAGAGTCCTAATGGCGACATGCAGGATCGTATCCCTGTTTTCTCTTTTGGCAGCAACATTAGCTCTATTTTGGATGAGGAGTGGAACCATCGACATTTGGTTTTTCAGAGCGAGGAACAAAACCCCGTCAGGTAATGGCACAGACATAGATATAAAATGTTCCAACACAGAGATGAAGCCTTTGGTTACTGCAATGTCAACAACAGATTGATGACAGGCCACGTAGGGAGGAAATGAGGGAGGAAATGAGGGATATAGCGTGGAATAACTGTCGTCACTATCGTCGCTGTCGCCACTGTCGCCACTTTCACTAGATGGGCGATAACCAGCGGCAACCAGACCTCGCACTATCCGAAGGCATTCAACTTCATCATCGAGAGTCGTGATAGTGTCGTAGAGGAGAGTATTTCCATATATGCTTTCAACACCGGGATTGTGATGGGCTCCATTATGAAGGAGGAATGGAATCATTACTGTCGCGTGTGGCAGCGCAGAGAGCAGGATCCTGGGAGGTAATGGTGTGTGTTTGGATAGAAGGTATTGCACGACAGTGACAAACCCCCGAGAGACCGCAATGTCGATAGGAGACCGGCCTTTCCAGTTAAGTGCTGAAGAAGTGCAATTAGCACCAACAAGAAATTGCGTGATTGTGAGGCATTGTGCTTCCTCCAGGTTCTGCATAGATGCATGCAGGAGCGTATTGCCATCAATGTCCTTGGCTTGGAGATCAGCTCCTTTGCCGGCGAGGAACATAAACATGGACACTTGGTATTTCAAGGTAGTGAACAAGATGTTTTGAGGGAAGGGACATCCCAGGGACAGAAGGTATTCCACGACACGATGGAATCCTTGACCGACAGCACTGTGAAACATTTCTGCACCGCAGGAGAGAAGGCTGCCTGGAGAACTTGCCCACTTTATGACCAATGATAAAATGACGAGTTCATCATTGTGGATTTGTCTGATAATTTGCAAAAGTGAATCTTCCTCTTGTGTCATGGAGCGCTTGCCATCTTTATTCCCCATAAGTGCATTAAATGCAGTCACTTGCTGAGAGGGATTGGGATCCAATAAAGACACAATCTCTGAGCATGTGTAGAATATTGACAAATATTTGCACATTTGGCGGTAACCCTCCTTGGTCGCCAAATGGAGGAGTTCGTCGCAATTCCAAGCCGGGGAGTCACAGCCAGCGTTAAGTAGTATATCTGCAATCACCAGACCAATGTCTCCATCGGATACCCGCATAGCGACATGTAGTAGCGTATTTCCATCGGAATTGAGGACACGAGCATTGGCTCCTTTACTCAGCAGGAAGCGGACCATCTTGGTTTGGTTCAGGAACGAAGCTTGTAACGCTGTAAACAAGATCCTGGCTGGCAGCTCCACTGCGAGAGAGAGGAGATATTCAACGACTGAGGTATATCCTTGCATCACGGCAATGTGAATCGGTGGCTTATCATCAGCGTTACGATCGCGAGGGTTGCAACCAGCCCCAACAAGGAGTTGGGTGATCTCGAGGCAAAGGTCCTCGCTAGAAACCTTCATGGCTACGTGCAATGGAGTATCTCCATTTCTAGCAACTGCATTCACGACGGCTGCCCTGGGCGTTAGCAAGTTGATTTGTCAAACTCGGATAGTCCACTAACCATTCACATGCGATGTCGATGACTCGTCAAGGACGGATGAGTCATTCACGGAAAGTAAAGCCTTGATGACGGAAACACATCCTATCTCGACCGCAACTAGCAGAAGTACCTCTGCACAGCCGACTTCAACTAGCCTAGTCAAGGTGAGTTTCAGGTCATGATCAACCACTCCTTCGAACTCCTCTGCACAGTCAACTACGGATTCCAGAAGTTGTTTGTTTTCCCAAGGAGCATTTTCCCATGCGAGAAATTCTCTTGTTTGAAGTAATCGCCTAACGACTGAGGGAGGAAAATCTTGGGGCCGATCTCTAAGAACATGTGCGAGCAACGTCTCCGGTATTGTGCTTCCCTCCTCCAAGAATATATCAATCATTTTCGTATGACAGCAATGAACGGCAACTTCCAGTGAGATCGCCATGGGCATTTCCATCTCAGATGAGTCAGAATCTGCGATGGTTATGCCAGGCTGGTTTACGTCAGCACCTTGCGAGATCAATGTCCTGGCATGATTGGCCTTCCCAAAATGTGCAGCATATATGAGAGGGTTCGTTCCCTCCTGAGGTGCAAGAGACGTATGACGAACAAATGTTTCGAGCAGGGCTTCGGATCCAAATGCAATGAGGGTATAAAGCGTGAAATCGCGCTCCGAAGTTGGCCAAGGAATGCCAGTGCGAATTGACGGAACCAGTCTGCACAGCTGATTCCATTCGTGAGCGTATCTGCAAATAACCATTCGAAGAGCTTCGATGTCCTTGAAAATGCCAGCATTTTGTGGCTCGAGATGACCAAGATGACCGAACCCATCGGAAAGGACATATTTTAGAAGGGGTCGAGATTCGTGCAGTTTACTTGCGTCAGGTTCCTGATCCCGCCTGAGAATCGAGGACCTGTCTCCAGATTTCTCGAGACAAAATCCAATATACGCCATACAACGCCTAGCAAGGCTTTTGTGGGCATCTTCCAGGACGATATGATGTGAGGGTAGTTTATCGAGAACTAGTTCTCCCATGAGGTACTCCTGCGTAAACGGCTGGTGAGCTACATGTAAATAGGTGGAGCCAACTGTTCATGAACGAACTAACCTTGACACTCATGTGAGAAAGGGCGATGATGTCCGTGTCATCATCATGAACCACGAGGCTTTGGCAGACTTCCAGCAAAAAGTCGGTCCCCTTCATCAACCTATAGCTAGAATCTAGCATTCGATAATCTGGGTCAATTGTGACCCCTTCAAGGAGTTCCGTCATGCGAATGGGACGCAAAGAGGCTACAAGCCACACCAACACACGTTGCACAAGGTGTGCATCCGACGGACTTCTGTCGATCGCCAAGAGAATTCTCCTGTACGTCTCCTCCAGCCCCTCCGGAAGGCTCTTCAACGCTCTTTGAATTTCTGCTCCTGAAGTGCATTTTTCTAGCATGTCGATCTGGCATTGTACCCAACGAAACCTTGAGCATACATCTATTAGCGAGATCACTGAGGAAAAGGATAATCATCCCTCACATCCCATCTGCTCTTGCACATAGCTCAGTTCGAATTTCCTCCTTCAGCGTGTTGCTGTACAATTTCAACTGATCGCGAGAGTCAAGTTCTCTTGTAACGTATAGCCTGATGTCGGCCGACAATTCGCTTGCCATTCGATCCATTGATATGCATGTGAAAGTAGAAAGAATGCTGGCGATGCTCCACAGTGGTCGAGAAGTGGCGAATACTCGCACGTCACCCGCGCTGATGATGAGCCCATCGAGGAGACTTTCCGCTTCTTTGCACTCGTCTAGTCCATCAACCAC
>JBBPNG010000640.1:0-18444 GCA_038091095.1 Leccinum incarnatum
CGTGATCGATGATTGGTCCGCGCCGGCGAATTCGAAAATGGCGCAGTTCCTCCTCCGGCTAGGTTCGGGAATTCGTTGGGTGACCGAGTTGTGCGTGCGTATTGATCGTCGTTTGTACGTAGGCGTGATGATGAGGCCAGTTGAATGAATTTTAGGTGCGACGGGGTCGGGGAAGGGTACCGGGGGAAAAGGGGCGGGTTGCCGGGCCAGCTTGGGTGTGTTAAATGGGGCGAGAGAGGTCGCCGCGATCATGATCCCCTGTAATGGATTATGGCACGTGGTGGGCGTATCGTTGATCGGCACGAGCGGTGCTTGTTCCATCGGCGTGAGTAACCTACTGAGAGTCTCGTCACCCGGGCCGACAGCGGCGATATGCCATGTTCGATGAGTCTGGGAAGTAATGTGATCGTCTTAGTCCCCTTGGAGTGCAATGCTCCTCGACATGTCCCAGTGTCCCTCGGAGATGTGATTGATAAATAAATATTGAGGTGTTAAGCAGAGGTTCTGCGCCGATCCGTGGGAATGAATGGGTGGCGACGTCTCCGCCTCTTTCCTTTGTCTCGAATTACTTATGCCCTGTAGCAAGTCCACTTTCTACGCGGATTCCACGAGAGTCGGGAGGTAAATTATAGCGTGAGCCACTAGCGGGGAAGAAAGGAGAGATCGGCTGACAAAACGATCAAACGAGTGCGTCGATTGGCTCAGCACTCGTGACTACATTCTCGCTATGACGTCCTCAAGCGACAGCTCGACAACACCACCGCCTCGAGTCGACCTCGAGGTCAATGAGCGCACATCACTCGTCGAGCAGCAGCCCGACTTTTCGCCGTCTTTGTACCGCTACTCAACCAGGAACTCAAGATAACCATCTTCTACGAGGAAAAGGAAAAGGAGCTTTTTGACGAACTGCAGGCGCTCGAGGGCCTCGTTACTGAGCAGGACACAGCTTGCCTCGAGGCTGGGGAGCACTACATAGACGACTACGGGAATGATGAAGATCAAGACGAGCATAAAATCGGTGAACACGTTCCCTTCTTGGACCAAGCTTCCCCGAATCGAATTTCGTCAGCTACCATCCACGCAGCGGGTCGACTGATGCTCAGCTTGCACCCGTCGATGCTCGCAATGCTTCCTCCACTCACCGCTTGAGTGTTCCCTCCATCGAAGACGGTCGCAGCCTTGAACCCCGTCCGTCTTAGCACCAGCAAGTCGCCGATAGGGCGCATTGCAGGAAGGTTCATGAAAACGAGGGACAGCATTGCATCGCTACCAGCCGAGACCGTATAGACTGCCAGGACCAACTACGCTTGGACGTTCGTCTCTTGTTGAAGTGCAGAATCTCTTTGTCTCTTTTTTCAGTCGTAATTATTCTGGTTTCCGAAGGTACAACAAGGTCACATATAATGAGGTCGGTCGTGTCTACCTGCTGGGTATGTCCAGTTGACCGAGACTATAGCTCAAAAATCGATCCATGGAGTCGCGACATCCCTTCCTTCAGAAGCTCACCGCTGCAATCAACCGTCTTGTTACCCTAGATGCTAAATGCGTCACAGGACCTTCCGCTTGCCTTGCAGCAGCTCAAAGTCAATCAACGTTAGCATATAGCTTGGGAGCGCGACACGATCTGGCGCCAGATGTTGGCACAGGAGTGCCACGACGCAGCGGGCGCCTTCGATATGACTGGCCGGTGTGTCCTTGTCCAAGAGGAAGAGACTGGTATCATCAACATCCCAACACCGCTCGGCGGCTTCAGATAACGCAAGAGAATCTCCCTGATCATCGCCATCACTGTGCTCGTCGCTCTCATGGACCTCCATTGACAGGTTGTCAAGGACAGCCCAGAAACAAACAAATGCTTTGCGATCCTGATCTTTAGTACAATTGTGTGGGCATCCGAGGTCTGTGTGTCGTTTTTGTTGTATGACGCTTGATCTGACGCTATTTAGGCAATCCCGCTCTTCGTAACGTCGACCCTTGTTCCACTTCTTTTGGTCGTCTTTAGGGTCATTCGTTCGGATGATGAACGTCCAGTTCCACTATCAACGCCTGACACGACGATGTTGTCAAATCCCTGCCTGGGCATGTATTCTCGGCCATGTGGTTGGACGATCTCCGCTGCTCTAAGCAAGACGAACATCGATCAGATACTGATCACGCGGTTTGAAATCGCGAATGGGTTCTTTTGGCCTTTATGTTCGTGTCTTGCTTTGCCAGTATGTCATTAGGTGGGCCCTTATTTTTTCGATCATTCGAGTGACGATTGTCATATATTTTCAGTAATGTCGCTGCATCAACACTTTGTTTCACTGTTGATCCGCATATGTCCGCACAGTGCCGTTCGACCGCTCTCTAAGTTCTTGAACAGTTCATCCTTTGAACGTTACCTGCGAGGGCGTCTTTCGCGCCGTGCTTGATCGTGCGTCCATCTTATCCGTATAGAACCACCTCTGACGGTTGTGGCACATGCACAGCTCGGAATCGCACTCGCCGCCAATATTGGCGGACAAAGCTCCCCGATCTCCTCGCCCCCAGAACCTCATTGCCATCAGGTTTATGGACCCGCAACTCGACTGGGCGAGCCAGTGGTTCGCCGTCGCGCTCCCCCTGTCGATATCTCAATCGTACTGATCTGGTGGCTCCTGCTGGCGAGCTGCCAGCTCGCGCGTGTGCCGGATGGGGACGGACAGATCGATATATGAACGATCAGGCCTACGAGGGAGGAACTCACGCTGAAGCAGTGGTGGGTGACCGTGGTGTGTCTGGCCATGATCGTGTTGTGGTGCGTCGAGCGCCAGATAGAGCCTGCGATTGGGGACATGGGTATTTGTTGCGTTCTTTGCGACGGGGGGGTTTTGAAAAAGGTATCGTGTTCGACTTTGAGCAGTTTGCACGGACGATCGTGTTCTTGGCCATGGACGTCATTGCGCTTGTTGACGGCGTCAAGTCGAGCGGAGCGGGTAATAGATACAATGGATCTAGTTCATTGCATGCTCGAAGGGCGGGCGTTGTACACCGTGGTCCTCGTTCTTTCCGTTGTCGTCCTCGTACGTTTCTCCTTGTCCCCATTCCACCTTCCCCATTGTTTGTTCCTCGCACTGACGCTGACCCATCCCTTCCATCCTCTTGCCCTTGATTGCAGGCTGTCTTGACATTTATTAACCACACACAATAGTAAGTATTCTCCTGGTACCAATTGCACAACAAGTGGGCAAAGACCTCCCCGGCAGTCCCTCGAAGCTGCTTATTTTCTCAACTGCGCTGATTTCTTCAACGGATATGGGTATTCCGGCGTCCGTGTTCCCCTAACCAGCTTGCGTACGTCTTGTGGTTCATGTGTTTCGTGTATTTCTTCCTTGCCTTTTCTTTCATCCCCATTTCTCCATTCTTTTCCGAAGTTCTTGTGCTGATAACGAGATGGGATTGATAGGGCACTGCAAGAGGATGATGTCTGGCGGGTTTATCTCGCCAACATTGATTTCCTCAAGAATGCAATTCCAGTGAGTATTATCATGATGATAATGTGTGTTCCCTGCTTCCATCAAGTCTCTATATGGCTAAGGAATGTATGATGTATGACAGGTCGTGTCTACGGTAAGAGATATATTGATGAAGGCCATCAGGTGGGTTTAGATTTGTACATTCATCTTCTGTATTGTTATTGATGACATTGTCCTTGTAGAGTTTAATTGATTGATGCTGGAGAAACAAATTGATGTATTTAGGTCTACTGTACCATTGACTTCAATAAATTACATATTCACAGATCACATACTGAATTCTCCATGAACAGACTCGTTGAATGAGTCTGAGGGAATTATGCTCGTCTTTAAGGTCAGTGTGTGCAGTCCATTGGTTTCAATTGCCCTTCCCTCCTTTCTGTCTCTTATTAGTATTCACCTGAATGGCAGTGTGTACACATGATTAGCATCCTTCCCCAACTGGATGTTCCCTGTCGACTATGCTGCTGAGAGCATTATTGAGTTCATTGATCAAGCATTGGACCACATTCACAACCAGTGGTGTCTTAACTATTGTTCACTGACTTCCTCTTCATCCCTCTTGACAACTGTCTGCCTCTAATTACTCTCATCCTTACAATCTTGTTCCATATGGTTCCAGCAAATATAATATTCAGAAGCATGTACAATGTGTCATAACCATAACCATTCAAATGAGCAAATTAATCACTTCCAGCAAGATACCCATGACTCTTCAATCAAAGATGTATCAACTTTGGGGTGACAAGTCCCATGAGAAGATATAACCAAGTCACAAGCAGGAAGACCAAAAATGAGCCTATTCCAGGGAGTAATCCAACTGAAGAGAACACTGTCAGATGATCTTATCCATCCATCCTGTACATATAAAGGACCAAATGTAACAAAGTCTTCCACTCTTCATACTTTAATAGTCTTATCACAAGAGCCAGAAACAATGTGGGTCCCATCAGGTGAATAAGCAACAGAGGTGACTTGACTTGTGTGTCCCTGGAATGGTCCTGCCACAAGTTGACCACTGGTTGCATTCCATACCCTGATGCTGTTGTCTCCAGAGCCAGAGCCAGAGCCAGAGACAATGTGGGTCCCATCAGGTGAATAAGAAACAGAGTAGACTAAACTTGTTGATCCCTGGAATGGTCCTGCTACAAGCTGACCACTGGTTGCATTCCATACCCTGATGGTGCTGTCCCAAGAACCAGAGACAATGTTGGTCCCATCAGGTGAATAAGCAACAGAGGCCACTAAATTTGTGTGTCCCTTGAATGGTCCTGCCACAAGCTGACCATTGGTTGTATTCCATACCCTAATGGTGTTGTCCAAAGAGCCAGAGACAATGTGGGTCCCATCAGGTGAATAAGCAATAGAGTAGACTGGATCTGTGTGTCCCTGGAATGGTCCTGCCACAAGCTGACCACTAGTTGCATTCCATACCCTAATAGTGTTGTCCCAAGAGCCAGAGACAATGTGAGTTCCATCAGGTGAATAAGCAACAGAGCAGACTGGATCTGTGTGTCCCTGGAATGGTCCTACCACAAGCTGACCACTGGTTGCATTCCATACCCTGATGGTTTTGTCCCAAGAACCAGAGACAATGTGAGTTCCATCAGGTGAATAAGCAACAGAGGTGACTGAATTTGTGTGTCCCTGGAATGGTCCTGCCACAAGCTGACCACTGGTTGCATTCCATACCCTGATGGTCTTGTCCAAAGAGCCAGAGACAATGTGGGCATCATCAGGTGAATAAGCAACAGAGGTGACTCTTATTGTGTGTCCCTGGAATGATCCTGCCACAAGCTGACCACTGGTTGCAGTCCATATCCTAATGGTGTTGTCTGCAGAGCCAGAGACAATGTGGGTCCCATCAGGTGAATAAGCAACAGAGGCAACATGACTTGTGTGTCCCTGGAATGGTCCTGCCACAAGCTGACCACTGGTTGCATTCCATATCCTGATGCTGTTGTCTCCAAAGCCAGAGACAATGTGGGTCCCATCAGGTGAATAAGCAACAGAGCAGACTAAACTTGTTGATCCCTGGTTGAATGGTCCTGCTACAAGCTGACCACTGGTTGCATCCCATACCCTGATGGTCTTGTCCCAAGAGCCAGAGACAATATGGGTCCCATTGGGTGAATAAGCAACAGAGTTGACTTGATCTCTGTGTCCCTGGAATGGTTTTACAACAAGCTGACCAGTGGTTGCATTCCATACCCTAATGGTGTTGTCACAAGAGCCAGAGACAATGTGAGTCCCATCAGGTGAATAAGCAACAGAGGTGACATGACTTGTGTGTCCCTGGAATGGTCCTACCACAAGCTGACCACTAGTTGTATTCCATACCCTAATGGTGTTGTCCCCTGAGCCAGACACAATGTGGGTCCCATTGGGTGAATAAGCAACAGAGGTGACTTCTGTTGTGTGTCCCTGGAATGGTCCCACTACAAGCTGACCACTGGTTGCATTCCATACCCTGATGGTGCTGTCCCAAGAGCCAGAGACAATGTGGGTCCCATCAGGTGAATAAGCAACAGAAGAGACTGCTTTTGTGTGTCCCTGGAATGGTCCTGCCACAAGCTGACCACTAGTTGCATTCCATACCCTCATGTTCTTGTCCCTTGAGCCAGAGACAATGTGGGTCCCATCAGGCAAATAAGCAACAGACAGAACTGGACTTGTGTGTCCCTGTAAAACATGGATCTCAGATGGCCAATTTCTTGGTTCTTCTGACATCATGAATACAACCTTTTGGAGGTGATTGGACCAGAGTGCACAAAGTGGTGACCCAGAGGGAGTTTGAGGCATGGCTGACAAATACAAATGGCAGGTGGATTCTCTCAGGACAGGTGCAAATACTTGGATGAACTGGGATGCCTCTGATGCTAACATCCCAATCTCATGGTTCTATTGAAATCTCTATTCAATATTGCTTCATATTCAGATGGTCAATCTTACCTTGCCCCACTTCTTCAATATCCTGCAGGTCTCTATGGCAGATAAGATGAACACCAGTGGTGAGGAAAATGCAAGAAGACTGATAGCTTCAAGCCAGTAGGGGATGAAATCTTTGAAGAAACATGTGATATCATCTAACAACTCTTGGTCAGGAGTAGTGTTGCTCAGGTGAACCATCCAGTATTGGCAAGAGTATGTCAACTGAAGGGGAATAGCTTTCTTCACTCGACTCGACAGATCAGGGATGGTCATGTTGGATTGCCGGGAGTCCTTGAGATCACATATGTTGAACCTAAGCAGACTTTTCATGCATCCGACCAATGCTTTCCCAAGATGCAGAGAATGATGTGTGCCAATGATGATGTGAAAGGTGGAACTCCGTGCTTCATCCAACAAGAAGTCACGGAAGGATGAATGAAGTGGTCGAATAGGCTTCTCCTCATCATGCACTCCATCCAGCAACGATCCCATAGCCTTGACTATCTCCCGAATATTGAAGTCCTGGAGCAGTGTAGAAAGGGACATCAATGATAGTGGCTCCTGCAGTGCTAGTATAATGGCCATCACGTCTCGGAATGATTGTCGAGCTTCACCAAGTGTGAAGAGTTGACCTAGAATGGTTTGGTATAGTGTATCCAGATGGATCGTGGTATCTCCGCTGTTTTCAAGAAGCATCTTCATCCGCTTTGACCAGCTGACTCCAATGGCACCCTCTCCTCGGATAAATTTACACGCAGTCGAAGCCCATTGAAAGAGATGTTGTGAATGATGGACGAGTAATTGACACCACTCTTCCTTAGGCCAATTGGTCTCGAGCTCAGTGTACCGATTGAGTGAATGGCGTATAAACTTCTGGATGTCTTCATCAACATTTTCCTCGGAGATGTCTCCCATTTGCTTATGGACGAAATGTACACCACTCGCAAACGCATCGAGGATGTCACTCTCGGGTCGAGAGGTAATGAGGAAGCGAAGGTTGGCTGGGAGTGTGTTGTCGGAAATTCGCTTAGAGATGGCTTCCAGTAGTTGCCCGCGATCGGCTAGGCTACCACTTTCGTCGAGAGCGTCGATAACGACCACCAACGGTCCGATGGAGTGAAGATGTTTACTAGGTTCGATAATGAGGCGCTCGATTTGCTCATCCAGTGAGACGGACATGCGAAGCGCTCTCTTGTCTTTCACGATCCCCCAAAGAGCACATTTGTACTGCGGATCGTGATCAGACAGATCACGTGCAATCGTGCTGAATAGATTCTGGGGGTTCCGCCTTGCGACGTCGGTGGCGGCTAGAGAAGCAATACAACAAGCCAAGTCGCTCTTGCCCATCATACAACCGTGCAACCGAATGAGCTACCGCAGACTTTCCCGATCCAGCAACGCCAGTGCCAGTGAGCAAGCAGACCCGTGGGGCATCCTGGTCTGGGTTGTTGATGATATCGCAGATGTCACGGAACAAGGATTCCCGTGTCCCAGGCAAGCATCCTTTTTCCTGCACATATCTAGCACCAACCGCATATGGCATGTCGCTCAGTTCCACGAAAAGTTCCGCTGTATTCCAAGTCCGTTAGCAGCCGTGCATGGTTTGAAAGGATTGGACGCACCGATATGGTCCAAGGTATTCATCATACGGAAGACAGTAACACCCGTTTGCACTGCCACACCCTCCAGGAATGCGGTCTTGAGTTCTCTCAACTTGGTCTCGTAGTCCTTGATCATTGTATCTATATCAGAGAGCATGTATTTCACCGTCCGAATCCCTGGATATACAGATCAGAAGCGACAAGAATCGTGGGTTCGATGACAACTGACAAAAGTTCTTTTGCTTGGCGTATGCGGTGATAAAGAATGCGCACTCTGTTACTTGTTGTAACAGAAGCGTCATGGTCTTGATGTGCGCCTTGATAACCTTCAGAGGTTCGGCATCGTTGAGGAAACTGAAGACGTCCGTCATGGTGGTCGCCAGTTGAATGATCTGCTCGTCGCGGTTCTTCTGGTCCACCATTACCTGTGTGTAACACGATGAGCAATTAAGCAACAGCAAAATGATACAATAAGGGACGCACTCCTATCGCAGCGGATATAACAGACCAAGCAACCGACGCGTATGGATGAATCTGTCTCGCCATGAGATCATACGGCGGTGAGGTAATGAAGAACAAAATACCTCTGCAATGCTGGCCACGATTTTGTTGAAAAGTTCAATCCTATCCAACAGGCCTCCCCACACATTATCAAATATGTTTACCGTGTTGACGACCTGTAATTCAGTGTTGACCGCTGAGCCTAGTAAGCCAATGGTGGCCGGTGTGGCAAGTGCATTGATCTCTTCGGTAGCCTCGGTGACGGCGTGCCCAGCTTGGCATTCATTACGAGTACCCCCGGGTGCACTAGCTACCACAAACTTGATCGTGATCATGGAGGCACCGGAAGTAACCTTGGGGTCTGTAAGAGACCCTTCAAACACTGGTCGGAGAGGTCGCATCAGTAGAATGCAACGACATAACATGTCACCGTACCGTTGTCCGCAGTGCATGTTCCTAGAATGTTGCCGATGGTATCAGATAGAGATCCAACCAGTTTGTCTTTTCCAATGCCATGCTTTTGGAAAACTTTGACGACGAGCTCTGAACGATCGTCACCGTCACTGAGAGAAATCAGTTTTCTGGCATAGAACTAGGGTCTGTCATGGGTATGGGTAACCCGCACGGGTAGCGGGTACGGGTACTACACGGGTATGGGTGCGGGTACTGGCTCCGTGTACCCGTACCCCAACCCGTACCCATGTGGTGGGTTTCCATTCCATGTAAAAAAAAAAGCTATGCTAGAACATATGTAACTATCTGTCACTACTAACTTAAAAACACCGCCTGACAGAATTTTCAATGTAGCTACAAAGAGAAATAACACTGTGAAACAAAAAAAAATTGCTCGTCTGTGTTGACGAACACCATCATCACAGTCTCCCGAGTCTAGGGCCTCTACTGCCATGACCCCACCACCACCAAAGCGAGTCCCGAGGTTGACTGAAAAGGCTAAAGAAGTCCTATGTGGGAGCTTCTCTGCGCAGACCGAGGGGATCTCGAAGTAGGAAAGGAAAGGCTCTAGTAGAGAGACTTACTAGGAATGTTGAGTTGAAAGTGAGAGCTAAGACTCGAGGTTTCAATCACTGTCAGGATGTGAAAGCGACCTGATATTCAAGGGTCAGGCTGAAGCCCTTATATACTACAATAGGTATTTGTACATATTGTGGAAAGGAATGTTCGAAGAACATTCTGGAATATCACGTAAGATGTTCTAGCCTATAGCATAAGAGACTCAAACATGATATATAATACAAGGATATAATTATCCAATAGCAAAGAAGACTCAGTGACAGCTGAGTCTGTCCAATAGCAATAACTGCTCTTATCTATCAGAGAAAACGATAAGAAAGAGACTCGGTCTAGAATGGACCGGTCTAGAATCGGAGGTAATAAAGAAATGAATACCACCGATTCAACACTCCTCCTCGTTGAGCTGATGGGAGTCGTTATATCTTGGATGGATATCCAGTAAGACCAAGGCGTAAAGAGCCTATGCGAAACTTGTCAAAGGACAGATTCTTTGTAAAGATATCTGCTCTCTGATCAGTTGTGGGAACATAGAAAAGCTCAAGAGTTTTAAACTCTTGGATAGCGTCCCGGATATAGTGATATCGAATAGCAATGTGCTTCGATCGTCCTTCTTGAGCGGGGTTTGAGGCAAGAAACATAGCTCCCTGGTTATCACAGTTAAGTGGCACCGGGTATTTAATCTCATGACCAATCTCTGCAAAGAGATTTCGAAGCCACTCTATCTGTTTGGCAACTTCGGTCATGGCAATATATTCTGCCTCTGTGGAAGAAAGAGCAACTACTTTCTGTCGTCGTGAACTCCAGGAAACGATAGCGTCTGCAAGGAAGATACAGTAGCCAGAGGTAGAGCGTCTTGTTTCTTGGTCACTGGCCCAGTCTGTGTCGCAGTATGCTGTGAATGTAGCGTTCTTGGCAAGTCCATTGAATGTGATTGACACATTTCGGGTATAGGCGAGGTATCGCACTATATAGAGTGCTCGGTTAAGATGGTCCTCGGATGGATTTGCAGAGAACTGTGACATCTTGATTACAGAGTAAGCAAGATCTGGTCGAGTGCCCAGCATGATATAGAGGAGAGATCCGATCACCGATTGATATAGGGATCGTCTTTTAGGATCTTCCTTCTGCTCGTTAGGACTCGGAATATATCCGGAAGGTAATGGTGTTCGTCCATATTTCGCATTCTCCTGCTGGAATCTTTTTACAACTTTCTCAGCATAGGAGATTTGGTCTAGTCTCAGAGTTCGTTTCTTACGATCTCTGGTAATGCGCATGCCCAGATACTCTGTGGCATCGCCCAAAACACGAGATTCCCATTGACGTGTGAACACATCAATGTGCTCAAGGAGTAGTTTTGTGTTACTGCCCATAAAAAGTGCATCGTCAACGTAAACAACGAAAACAATCTTCTCTTTGCCAATGTATTTGATGTAAACGCCCGGATCTGAGACCGTGCGTTTGAATCCCATCTTCTCAAGGGATTTGTGCAACGCCTTGTTCCATTTGATGGCGGCTTGCTTGAGACCATAAATGGCCTTTCGAAGGCGACAAACTTTGTTCTCTTTTCCTCGTTTGATGAAACCTTCTGGTTGAACCATATAGAGCTCCTCGTCGTCGTCAAGTTCTCCAAAGAGAAAGGCTGTCTTGACATCTAGAGCTTTGATGTCCCAGTCTTCTAGTGCTGCGAGTGCTAGAAGTAGTCGGACTGTTTCGAAGCGAGCGACGGGGGAAAAAGTTTCTTCAAAGTCTATCCCATATACTTGAGTAAAGCCTTTTGCAACAAATCGAGCCTTTTTGCGACCATCGCTCTTTGTTGCATAGACCCATCTCCCTGTGATAGGTTTTCTACCTGAAGGTAAATCCACAAGTTCCCATACTTTTCGGTCGTGAAGAGATTTGATTTCTTCTTCCATTGCTTTCTGCCACTCTTTTTGTTTGCTGAACGTTAATTTCTTTACGTCTCGGTAATGAACCGGAGTAGAGCCGACAGCTGCGGCTGCAGTGAACATATAGTGGCGAACCCATGCAGAGCTAAAGGGTTGTGGTGGTGGATCGACGTAAAGATCGTCGATGTTCATATCCCGCAAATTAGTAGGGCTCTCTGTATCCGGAAAGGGAGTAACTTCCATACTCGGAGTCAGAGGTGACAGAGGAGTTAACTCCTCCTCAATTGTCTCCATAGGAGGTCTTCGCAGTAGACTCTGCTCTATTTCAAGCGGTGTCTTATCTCCATATGTGTTGTCCTGTTGAACTCGACGCATGGGAACACGAGTAGAAACTCTAGTTCGGGTTCGTGGTTCTTCTGCAATTATCCGCGAAGGATGGTGTCGATGAGGACGAATTCTGAACTCAGGAATGGTTTCCATAGGAGATCTTCGTGGTGCCATCCAAGGACGAGGTGTTCCTGGACCTGTTGGAGAACGATTGATGTAATCATCAACCTCAGTGTGGTCTAGATCTTCGAGTACATCTCTGGTGCCTCGAGGAAGGTCAGGTAATTCTGCTCCACTTTCTGTGAAGCGTTCCAGGAGTCGTCTCTTGTGTTGATGAGCTCGATCAGGTGACGCTCGAAGGCGTGCATCCTTATCGGTACGTCTTCTACCTTGATGGAGTGGAGAGTATGGTTGTAAAGTCTCCGATGTCTCTTCCGTTTCTATTTGAAGTGGGGAAGGTGTTGGTAACGGGTTTTCATCTTCTTCGTCAAAAAGTTCCCAGTTACCAGATATGGGATTCCATCTAGGTGTAGGTGTAGGATATGGCAATGGACTCGGCGGCGGTAGTAAGTCCGGCGGATTCTGTGGAGCTGGTGGTGGAAATGTGTAGGGTTGTTGGAAGTGTATAATCTGATCAGGATAACTCTTCGTTGGCCCATTTCCAGGTGTATCAGGTAAAGCGGCTTCTTCTTCCGGAACGATTGACTCGGAAGAGTTTGGAATAGCGGAAAGTTCGTCTATTGGTCTTAGTTTCTTAGAGCAATAAGGAAAATTACCTTCATCGAAAGTGGCTGTAGAGGATATAAAAACACGTCGACGAGTAGGACACCAAAAGCAATAAGCTTTGGAGTTTGACTCATAGCCAATAAATACCATCTCCTCTGCCTTTGGTGCGAGTTTGTTTGCTCTTTGATCCTTTGGTATAAAAACATAAGCTTTACAACCGAAGGTTCGGAAGTAAGAAACATCTGGTTTTTCTCCAATAAAGATTTCTGAAGGAGTCTTCCAACCATGACGACGCATGGGTTGTCTATTGTAGATATGTAGTGCAGTTTCTGCCGCGTCTTGCCAGAATGAATTCGGCAGACAAGCATTCAAGCGTATAGCCTGTGCTTTTTCCATGATGGTCCGATTAAATCTCTCTGCTCGACCGTTCTGTTGTGGCAAGTGCGGAACAGAATATTGGCGAGTAATACCTTTGGACGTGAAGAACTGTAAAAGCTCTTGTCCAAGATATTCCCCCCCACGGTCCGAACGTACAGAGGTGACCGAAAGACCAGTTAAGGTCTCAGCGTGAAGGACCAAATCACGAAAACGTGCAGCAGTGTCACTCTTGCGCCGTAAAAACGCAAGGAAAGCAAAAGCACTACAATCATCAATGAAAGTGAGGATATAACGGTTGCGTACCCGAGATTCCGTAGGAAGCTCGACGAGATCAGTATGGACTAAACCAAGGACACGGGAAGACCGTTTGTCGGAAGGACCAAGGTGTCGTTCATGGGCTTTGCCCAGCTGGCAACCATGACAGGGAGGGAGGGTGTCCAAAGGTTGGATAAGCTTTGGAACTCCCTTAGTATTTGATGAAGCATGTCGAAGAGCGTTATCGGAGCTGTGCCCGAAACGATGATGCCAAAGTTCGAATGAAGATACATCCTGCAAGGTATGAATATCCGCAGCTGGAGTTAACGAAGTTGTCTGAAACCAGTGCAGTATGTCGCCAGGTGATGAGGCAAAAGCCCGAATCACGAGGCGTCCTCGCTTGTCTAAGATGTCAGTCGTCTTGCCGATTAAGGTGGTATACCCTTCTAATCCTAACTGATTAGTCGACAAAAGTCGACAAGATGCATCAGCAGAATACCAAACACCATGTAGAGTGAGTGGTTCCTCTCGTCCAAAAGCTTTTAGGAGGACGATTCCAGGTCCGACCATTTTGATTGAAGTACCATCAGCTATTCGAGCATATTTGGTATCATCTCCCAAGACCGTAAAGTCTGTTTCAAAAGGGGTAATATGATCAGTGCAACCTGAATCGATCATCCAGTGATCTTTAAGAAACTCCGTAGAACGGGTAAGAGTGTTATGACACGATCCCACTGAGTAGCAGTCACGGCTGTAGTCATCATTCATGTAGCTAGTACAATCAGTTTGGCCCCAGTCGTCATAATCGGGATCGTATGGCCTATCGGCACATTCTCTAGAAGTATAACCAGACTTCCAGGAACCATCTATGTTTCTCCGATTATCTCCATAAAAATGGGAATTCTTCTCCTCCACTCGTGAAACAGGAATCTGGTATTGTCCAGATTTAAGATCCATCTGTTGCCTCGCATAAGAAGGGATTCTTTGCGGTTGAGTGAAAGAAGACCGACTGGGTCCGGCCATGTTAAAGCCGTTATCCTGATATGTAGCATCAGCTAGATGTCCTTCGATGAGGGAGGATTGTGCCACTTGTATCATCTCGGACGGAGACCATCCGGTAGTAGCCACCGTCGAGGTGTTATCCTCCTCATCCTCTATTGTGACCATAAAGTCATCGTTATACTCGTCATAAATGACGGAAACATCTCCATCCTCTTCCTGAAGTAACTCAGACGTGTCTTCGTCTGGTATGTCCATCACCATTGACGCTCTGTCCACAGTGCCATCGTCTATGATCACCGCATTGGCGAAACCATCGGTGGCATGAGCACGACCTTTGCCTTTCTTCCTTTCGTGCCTCTTCTGAAAATTCTGGGCGTCATGCTTTCCGCGCCTGGCAGAAGCACTTCCACGACCTCCCTTAAAGCCTCCTCGACCTCCTCGACTATTGCCCCTATTTTGGTTTGAACTCGACTGTTGGGTCGGGACATGATTACCATTATGGTTACCATTACCAGAGCTTTGGTTTCGGTTGTTACCCGAATTCCAAGGACGTTGAGGACCAGGTCCTCGATGCAGGGCTGTAGTCCGGTTCGCAGAACCAGATGTGGAGGAAGTTGGAGGTGCAGAGGATAGTCTATGAGCGAGGGAGCGAGTGGTGAGACCAGAATGAAGAGTGTTGACTTCTTTCGAGATGCGGGGAAGCATCTGATCTATGGTGAAGTCGGCTTGCTCCACAGTCTGTATGATGTGGGAAATCATTTGGTCGAAGGTAGAAGGAAGTCGTGCTAAGAGGATCATGGCCTTGAGGTGTGCAGGAACAGACAGACCTGCTGCCTCAAGCTGTGTGAAGAGAGAGGTGACGGTAGAAAGACCCTCCGAAACCTTATTCGCATCTATTTTGACTCGGAGCAGATCTGAAAAGATCATGAACTGTCCGGGAATGCCTCTTTTTCCGAACAACGCTTCCATCTTAGTCCAGAGCGTGTGTGCGAGAGAGGGGTGTGTGACATTGTTCCCACCAACCTGGATAGGAACGTAGTCCCAAACGACTTGTTGTTGGAGCTCGGGGGAAAGAGTGGTGGCCAAGAAACCCAGTATCTTGTTATCGATGCCGATCCACTTGGTCCTGGCATCTGCATCCACACACTGTTCGTGGGTATGCACCCCGGTAATAAACACCCATCCTCCTAACATGGAAAGAGGACCTCGAAGGGCAAGAGCCCATTCGGTATAGTTGGATGCGCCAATAAGGATAGGAACACGAGAGATGTGATCTTTTGTAACGATGAAGTCAGAAGGGGTGACAAGAGCCATTGTGAAGCTAAAGAGTAAAAAGGATCTGTTCAAATGGATCAGCGATTGGGTAAATCGGACTGAGAATGAAGAAATTAATAAGATCTTCATGCTCTGTCGCCGCTACATGATCCCATACTTCCTCTGACTGATTAGACATGAAGTCTTCATCAGCTTGTCGTTCTTCATCAGAATCGACGGTAACCTCGTGTGTCTCCTCCCTAAGCTCCTCCAGGTCTCTGGGGTCCGTCCAGGATCTCCAAGGTGCTTGTCCCAGAAGCGGTCTTGGTTCTCTAACCCTGAAAGGTATATCTTCCTCGTCAAGGATAGGTAAGGGTTCTTCTTCTTCTTCTCCAAGGGTTTCTTCTTCCTGTCTTTCTTCTTCTAACCATCGAAGATGGTCTTTGTACGCTTGTGTACATTCGCGCCAGCGAACGTATCTCCTTTGTAACCATTGTGCTCGTCTATTGGTCCGGAATAGACCATTCGTCTCTCGTAAATCCTCCCACCATTCTGTCCTAAGTTGTTTAGTCTCCGCTCTGGTGAGCGGGTAAACGTTGATTCGATATAAAGAGGTATTTGGCTCTGGTTCGTAAAAATCCAGGAAAGTATCGTAATCAAGGTTGGACATGTAGTGTGGATTCTTTATACGAGGAAAAGTATCATCTCTGGAACCATCTGCGAATCTAGGAGCAGGATAGTACCAGGTAGCACAAGGAAAATAAGGAGGAATACGATGTCCAAGGTACAAATGTAGATGAGAAGAAATTTCGTACCAGAAGTCAGGATAGCTATAGCGGTGCTGCTCGAGCCTTTGCCTTCTTTCGAAGACGTATAGGCCTGCCGTCGGCCCTAAGGGCCAAGTTGGCGAGAGCACGGCGTTCTCGACGCCTGTCAAGTAAGCGCCTAGCCACCGCTCTTGGGTCGGTGTCAAACCGTTCCTGCGCTTGAGCCAATCCTGTTCTGTCGAAGAAGAAGACATTATCGTCGAGAGAATTAGCGAGTTCTAGATGTGAATGCCCGTTCCTCCTAGAAATGCGTCGTAAGCTATCTAACATCCAGTCACAAGTGGCGGGATTAGAAAGAAGGGCTTTTTGAACTAGGAAGAGGGGATTCTCTCGATGATACCTCGTCCTCATCTGCCAATCGAACTCCCTATTCCATTCCTGAATGGTGGGGATCTCTCTACCTGTCCAGTCGATCCCAGTGTATGGAATCGTAAAATTCGGGTGTAGCATGACACGCCGAAGCTCCTGACACTCCTGAGAAGCGTTAGGGAAATGTGTAACATGTAAAACCTCGTAGCCCTGCCAGTGGACTAGTGACTCTCGCAGAAAAGGGTCGTCATTTGATTGGACAGGTGGTGCCCAACCAATGGATGTTGCGAGGGAGAAAAGGGACTCGTTTCGAAATGAATGAGTGCATAGTATGTTCGGCAACCAGGCCGGAGAATCCCAGGTAAGTGCTCATAACTCCGGTTCCATGAAGCGAACCGGGAAAGTGACTCTGTCGAAATCATGAATGTTATCAGAGTCTGGCCTCCAGAGAGGTAGCTTGTGGCTCCAGGCCACAGGAAGGTAGGTTTGGGGCCAGAGCTGGGGATTTTGGAGATCATGCGGCTGGTGCTCTACCGCCGTTATCATGACGAGGGCGTTGGGATCGTCGGACTCGTTGTCTGGTCCTTCGAAGCGTAGCACTCGTTTGGCTATCTTGAGGTAGCTGACGTGGCGATAGGGGGATGGACTCATTTCTCCCAAAGTGTACGGCATTTCGAGAACTGGCATTGCTGGATGACCCTGATAGTCTAGGTTCAGCAATAACGAGGTTGGCTGGCGAGGGAGGAGGTTGTACTGGTAGAGGAAGTTGTGAAGAGGAAGATTCTGGCGAGGAGTTGGAGCCTGAAGTGGCTGCAGAAGAATGACTTCTTGGAGGAGGAAGCGTTGAGCTGGGGTTAGATCCAGCGAGACTGATTAGATCCTCGAAGATCTGGGTGAGTTCTACAGAGGGAAGGAGAGCTTCCTCTGCGAGTTTGACTTCAGCTTCCGTAAGAGGAGGCTGAGTAAGGATTATCGAGGATGGTTTGGACGATGGAGGGACGGATGAGGAGACCAGGGATGGAGGACTCTGTTCAACTACAGGAATACGACTGGCTATTGCTTGTCTGGGACGATTCTCTGCTCTTCTGGGAGCAGGAGTGACTCGTGGTGGCCTAGGATTTTGAGGTCTAGGGTAAGAAGAGTTCGACGAGATACTAAGAGATCTTCTGTAGATTGCTCTAGTCTCTCTACCGAACACGTGATCGAGGTAGAGGAAAGTGGGTAGAATGAAGCTACAGTAAGAGCAACGTTGACCAGATCTCCCAGGAGTGTTACACCTGGGGCAACAAAGGAAGAGGTCGTCGTCGACAACACCACGATAGGTACAAGTAGGTCGTCCGAGTAGCCTAGAAGTCCAGGGTACGATCGGAGAAATATTTCCTGGGCGCTGAACAGGTCTTGCCCTAGGATTAAAGGGCGAGGGATTGGTACGAAACTGAGAGGGGTACGAGGGGTTTCGAGAGGAAGCAGGTGTGTCGATGTAGGTACGAGAAGTAGGGGTAAAGCCAGATAGTCGACGCCTACCAGGTGGAATGTAGATCTCTCTAGTAGTTCTGCGAGGAGCAGATGATCTAGAGGCAAGAGACTCGTCAGCACTACTGGGAGCACGACGGAAAGTATCAAGTTCCAAAAGGCGGAGACGCTGCTCTACACTTTCGAGCTCGTTGCGCGTGACTTGTCGAGGCATCAGGAGTGCACTGCGACGGACTCGACTTGTAGTCAAGGCGGGGCTCATAACCTAAAGAAGTCCTATGTGGGAGCTTCTCTGCGCAGACCGAGGGGATCTCGAAGTAGGGAAGGAAAGGCTCTAGTAGAGAGACTTACTAGGAATGTTGAGTTGAAAGTGAGAGCTAAGACTCGAGGTTTCAATCACTGTCAGGATGTGAAAGCGACCTGATATTCAAGGGTCAGGCTGAAG
>JBBPNG010000641.1:0-18443 GCA_038091095.1 Leccinum incarnatum
ACATCCGTGAGAAGTACCCTTAGGACCCTTAATTCCTTTCTTTGGTTCGAATTCAAGAGTTGTGATTGGACAATGAGCCCACAGAAGTGCCTTTAGCGACAACGGCACGAGAGGCTTTGCAGATGAATAGCACTCGGCGCGAACCAAATACTAAGTTGGTTGTTTCATGGGGAGACAAAGTTTTAAAACAGTTACTCAAAGTCTATTTTCGGCTTCCAGAACGTTGTTGTTTGACGTGCTCAACGCTCGCGGTGTTTTGTTTATTTCGAATTAGGAGCCTACATAGATGTCCCTCAATGACTGTTGCTAATATTTATGTAGAGAGTCACATCACCGCGAGGTATACACAACAGAGCGTCTGGATCTTGCATAACCTGGTAGAAGTGATCAGCCGCCGATATGTCTTATCCAATGATCGTTGCTCCGATTCAAGCTGACCAACGCGAGTTGGTTACGTTTTCGATCAATCACCAGTTTCCACATGTACATAAAGTACGTGACATAACTCACCTACGATCCCGAGGGAGTCCGAGCTGAACTGAATGTGTGTCCCTGTGTCGCCAAGACCCCTATGGCTGGCTCCTTGCCACTGTATCCTTAGGAGATCGCATTGTCTCACGGTGTCACCGTAAATTGTGGTGATCCGAGTCGCCTACGTCGAACCTGAGCAACCGTGTTGTCAGTACTATGTATGTACCTTATTGTCATTGCTTTTGTGTTGCAGCTAGGCCACGGAGGAGTGCCAAGTCTGAGAGTCTCGCGGCCCGCTGTACTCTTTGTTCATCATGGGCTGAGTTCAAAACTTCGCTTAGCACTACCGCAGCCCCGTTCGCGACTCGCTGCAGGGCTGGACTGGGATCCGATCCGAAGTAGTTCGGAGCCACTGCCAAGTGAGCGCTGATTCATAGCATTGTTACGTCTACATCAGACTCGCGAACGCCCTGTTTTGTTTTCTTCATTCATTGTAGTGCTTTTCAAGGACGAGCAAAGTTCGCATTGCGCTGTGAAAGTGTGACTAAGTTCTTCTGGGTGGTTATACGACATGCCATAATGGGAATCCTGGATTGTGCGGCCGGAGGGCTGTGTGCGTGGAAAGGGGGGGTGTTGAGGGGCCTTCTTTAAAGACCTATATGTATAGAAAGCCTCGAGTTTCACAGCGTCTAACGAGACTGCTCCCACTCGTTCCAAGTGCACATCCCTTCTGCCACCATGTGGATGTGCGTCCGTGCTGTCCTCTTCACCATCGCTGTCTTCGCCGCGGCTGTTGCCGCCGCACCCACTGACATGTACGAGGCTCGATATCCCCGGTGCGAGACTGGCCCCATCCAATGCTGCGTCAACACATACGATGTAGGATTTTCACGCTTTTTCGTTGACGGTGTACTGATCAATCGATCACCGGCACCCCCCCGTTGCACTACAGACGACTGATGCGACAGTGGCCGAACTTACGGGACTCCTGGGAATCACCCTTCCCACCAACGATGATGGTCTTGTCGGGATCGGTTGCACCCCTATCACGTTCTCACCCACGGGAAGTGAAGCGTCGTGCGCTCAACAGCCCGTCTGTTGCGCCGACAACGATGGCTACGTGAGACTGACCTACGATTCGAATGTACGAGCGAAGGCTGACGGTGCTCATTGTGCTAACAGGACGGGCTGATCCATTTCGGATGTGCCCCCATAGATATCGACCTACGAAAACCTGGCAGATGGCTTGAAGGTTCACGGCTTGTCGCAGCCGCTCTGGATGTACATTCTTTATTTCCTTATTGGTTTGAATAGTATTACTAGGGGGATCACTGTATAACTTATATCGCGTGTATGAGGGTAGGATTGTACAGGCGTTCCATGTAACGAGATCGTCCTTTGTACTATGTATTACCAAAAACGACACCGTAATAGGACTAGACTTGTCAGTTGCTACGCAATGATCAGAATCACGCTTGTCCAAGAAAAACAAAAAACAAAAAATAAGAAACAAAAAACAAAAAACAAAAAACGACACCGACTAAGGACTTGAACGATGCAGAGTGTGAGCGAATCTGTCGACAAGGTTTGATCAGGCAGACCTCTGCCAACCCGCGATGATCGATTGAAGGAAGTGATGCTTCCAGTGCGGGTTGGAAGCCCGCCACGAGGCGAAACACATGATCTCGAAGCAGCGACTGACTCGGATGTGCCGCTCAGACGTTGACAACAACGGTTTCAAGTTTATCGTCAGGTGGTGACCGGCGAACTTCAACTTGAAGGTAATTTGTCCCCGGGCTGGCTCTTTCGGGCTCGGGATCAACTTCCCGCCGCCGGAAATGTTCGTTCGGGTGGAGAGCCCTGACCGTTGCTCTTGGCCAGAGGCTATGATTAACTCTTTTCTGAGACCAGTCAAGCAGGTTGTCCACAGGGTCCGAGTCATTTACGAGCGAGATTTTCGAAAAGTTCGTCGACGGGTCAGCGCGGTCAGCATTGATGTCAACATCTCGTCTGATCAACGTCATAGGGAAACTTATCATCTCCAGCTGATGCAACACAACGGAACTACTGTACCAGCAAACGCCACAAGCAAATGCCAAAGACCAAGTCTTCGACACCCCTCTCCCTCTCCTCCTACGTTACTCATTTGCGTCGCACCCTTTTTTTCCACTCTTACCCGATGATCCGCCGGAAACGATCCGTCGGAGTATATGTCATCTGTTGTACACCTCACCACACCCCCAGGCAGACGCTGATTTAGAATTCGCGCGTCCAAAAATATCCGCGGGAACGACGTTGGGGCATTCGCGGAATCTGGGACGCAGCGGGGAGCAGTATCGTACGTCCTATAGGGTCTGACCCCAATGGAATCAAAAAGAATCACGAGGCCGCAGTAACTCAAGCTGGCGCCTCGGGTCCTGGGAATCACCTTTCTGCTGCCGGGGACAGCGGGGAAGGAACAGCCAAGGACCCTGGATCGGTACTCAGATCACTGCCAAGCAGATTTTGAACTGGAAATTCACAGATCCTCCGAGTCGAACGTTCGTCGGCTGTATTCATGGGCTTCCTTTGTATATGGGGCACTGATATGTATCTGATATGCCACTGGCCCGTGGTTCGGATGCCCGTGTCGTTCAATCCTCTCTATGGGAGATATGGGATCAAGTCATCCTCGCTGATGTTTCGTTGGTCAAACGACCAATCTTCTCTGGTAGTATGGTATGTCCGCACTTCAAGAGCTTGACTCTTGTTACCCGGAGTAGTGACAAGACCTTGCCTCCGGACAATGGCAAACATGTGGGATAAACAGGGCTGACACCAGTGGGGTCGACCTCCTTGCTAAGCAGGTTTAATCAGCATAAAACGGCATACTCTTCAAATGATATTGACCTGTCGACGAGATTCACATTCAGGAAATGATTATGTGAGTACCATGATTAACCGAGAGGAATCAAGGAGTGTATTGATCGTGATCTACTCTTCTCCTTCACTGTACTCCCAATTAAAACAGTCCTGTCATTGGTGTCAGCTCACCTGCAATGATAAACCGAAACAAAAACATACTACGCAGTCCACCTCTTCTTTCGCCACCGGCACCGGAAGCTTCACCTTCTTGGTTTCCTTGTCCTTGTCCTTATTCTTGTCCCCGCTGCCCCACCAGGGCCAGCTTATCACCGAGACGCTGTTGTCCTCGTCTTTCGGAGGGGGTGGGGGTTCATCAGCCCACTCGAGATCCTCAGACAGCAAGCGATCGATAACCTCCCCTATCGAATGTGTTCGGATATCCACACCCCATTTGAGCTTGGTGACCGTATCATATAATATAACCTGGCCAAGGTGGCACCTGTAGGACAGTCGTTGGTTACTTCCAACCAAATATGTAGGAAGCATCGACTGCTTACTTGGTCTCCATAGCATAACCAGCAATTGAACAGGTGGATGTAACCCCGGTGCATACTCCCATGGCTATCGGGTCTGCTGTATGTATGACATGAGTGATGTGCTGCGTCGATGGCTTTGCAGCATGTTAGCACGGCATCAGTGAGAATGTCAGACTCAACACACCGGAGAGGGGAGATGCAATCGAGTAGCTGCAAGCTTCTCGGCCGGTGCTTCAAAAGCTATGACCGGTGCACCAAAAGTAGCTCCAATGAGGGAGGAGACAGAACCGCCCAGTGAATGACCTGTGAATTCACGTTAGTACTCGATGCCTTTGAGGTGTGATTCTAGAAGAAGAATAGAAACGGATAAGCACAATATAAGCACGTACCAATTATCCAGATACGAGATTTCGGATACATGTAAGTGAGATTATTATATAAATTCTGCAAGATCGATCTGTCGTCAGGGGCTCGGATTGTGAAGCAAGGTCGCTTACCACTCCGACAGAATAGTATAAGTCATCGTCTTGGAGCGCAGTCTCTACGCACTCCTGACTGCATTTCCCGCCACCCTTGTAGCACCCGCAGACGGTACTCCATGTCGCACCAACACGAGCGCAACAACAGGAAAACAGCATGTTATCGTTCAGCTTGTCCTTTCGTACTGTGGGCCCTCCTCCACCAGTGATCCACCCAGCTGAGGTGCCTTTCAAAGAAAGAATGACAGTAGAGTTGTCTTCAGACACAAAAACGTGACCACGAAGGCCATCGTCCGTGGGCTGCCATCCAATGGGAATCGTCTACACGAATGATGAGCACACATCGCACAGAAAGAATATAGATTGACTTGCAGCGTTGAACCCGGCAACGTCGTACCAACCGACGTCAGGTCCCGCGCTGTAGGCGTTAAAGGACATCTTCGCGAGACATAGTAACGTTTCACGGTCAGTCACATCCGGTCCGAGCACCTCTTCTTGACTCCATAGAGCACCATCGTTCTGGGCGTGACGCATCGAGCGAAGGCGGGCATCGTAGAAGGCCGCGTACGAAGAAGGTCGATGCGTGATAAGGCGACGGGTGCCTACATCATAGTCGGACGGATCCTCGGGTGTGTGTAGCGAGTGAACTAGGAGCTGAGATGAATCAACGTTGGAGAAGACAACACGCGATGTGTTCGTGATTGCGTGTTGGTGTCGCAGTTGAAACGATAGTCTTCCAGAGGTGCGAGGTGGCACGTCCTCTCTCCAAAGCAGCGAAGCAAGCAAAAGGCGCAACGTAACTGGAAATATGTTCGAGATCATGGTCGCAGTGCGTACGAAGATGAAAACATAAATGTGAAAAGCAGTCGTGGTGAACAATGCGTTGAGGTTGGTTATGTAATCCTCTCTTTTGGTGCTCTACTCTCACTCCTCGGACGAACCCCGACGATTAACTGGCAGTACCTATTGCCGCAGGGCAGGTCAGGCTACTTGATGTATGCTTTTCCTGAATTCCTTTGCCACACCTTAGAGGACGGCTACCCTCTAGGTCATGAATCATTAATCATGATCTATCAATGAATACACTGTTCAGCCTCTCAAGACCGCAGGTGACTGCGGAACAACGGGATGTTTATGGTTCTATTAATCAAAAATCATGTTTCTCTTCACCGACTTGCCGGTCTGCGACAATGGTTTCAGCGTACTAAGTAATCAGTCTGGATCGCAACCGCTGCATGGGATGGATCGAATCATTGCTAGCCCCTCACTGCTACCCTCTACGAAAAGGTCGGGATAATGTTTTTTATTTTTTATTATCTCGCGCAGATCGCCTGCGGAGTCATTGCAGCTCCGGCTACGTCGAGCCAGCCCCAGATTTATTCCAACTTGACGCAATATGCGACTGATGCTAGTCTGTCCTCGCAGTTCACCCAGCACAGAAGCATCACTTCCAATGTATCTGTCGCGTCGACTTCTCTTGTGGAATATGCCGACACTACGTCCTCACAATTTGACGGTCCATCAAGTGCTATCACTGTCTCTTACCCTCCATCCGTTATCTCGTCTTCCTCCTCTCCCCTTTCTTCACAATTTCCCTCACTTCCCACATCAACAACATTCATGACCAAACTCCCAACCACTTTCGAGATAACCACCAGCAGTGTAGCGCCACCTTCATCCAGCGTTGTCACTGTGGTTGTGACCACAACTGCACCCACAACAGTACCCACAATCCCACCATCCTCTTGGAGCAATCGCACTTTATGGGCTGCACCCCCGCAGATGACGGATCTCTCCGCATTCAACATCACATACTTTCCCAGCGGCCAACGGAACCTCCACATCGTCCCTCAAGTTCCACCCCAAGCAATCGCTCCAACCGTCAAATCGCTTCAAAAGCCCTACCCGTTCCCTGACACCACGATCCTACAGCTGGTCTATCCAGCCAAATCCGTGAACCCGAACGGCGAACCCAAGGGCGGCGCCGACTTTTATGCGACCCCGCTAAACCTGTCCGGTGCGCACAACGTTACGTTGGAATATAGCGTCTTTTTCCCCATCGATTTCGATTGGGTCAAGGGGGGAAAGTTACCGGGATTGTTTGGTGGACACACTGGGTGCTCGGGTGGGAAATCTGCCGATGACTGCTTCAGCACGCGTTTGATGTGGCGCCCGCAGGGCATTGGAGAGCTTTACCTGGTATGCGCGCCGATCTATTTCTTTTCTCCCGCTTTTTTGCGTACCAAGTACACCTTTTTCCCTTGGTAGTACGCGCCAAAGGACAGACAAACGGAGGCGTTGTGCGCGGACGTAGCGTCCGTTTGCGACGCTTCGTATGGATTCTCCATCGGTCGAGGCGCCTTCAATTTCACAGCCGGAGATTGGACGCACCTGGAGCAGACTGTCATTCTCAATACGCCAGGAGAAAACGACGGCGTGTTCACGCTGTTGGTCGATGGGCAATCGATGATCCATCGGACGGACGTCTTCTATAGGCATATCACTCAGCAGGTTAAGAAGAACAAGTCGACAGGTAAGAGATCTGCCGCTCGCCTCGCTCTACTAACACTGCACTACGAGTGACTGCAGCCGGGTCGGAACAGCCTGTAGAGTTCCTAGGTCTTTTCTTCAGGTAATTGTTCAATGATCCGAGTCACAGCGCATTCATCTCCGTCCAGCACCTTCTTCGGAGGTCACGGCAAGGCGTATGCCACCCCAAAGCAACAATATACTTGGTTCAAAGACTTTTCGATCACCCGCCACGACTGACGACGAAACACCGATACTTACACGATTCAATAAGCGATCACGAATAGGTCCTTGTCTCTGCTTTTATTGCATGCATACCTTTGAAAATATAATCATTTGTTTTCCTCCTATCCTGATCGCATGATCAAAAGACGGGTCAAGTTGGATGGATGGACGGTCTACTCTTCATCTAAACTGTAGTATCTGAACACCTCGCGCAATCAGGACCAGAAAGACACAAGCGACGCCAGCCAATGATTACGCATAACGACGAGAGAGGACGGCAAGCACGAGTCCGACAACAAAAGCAAGTACGAACGCGAATCCTTTCATCGACCCAATGTCCACAGGACCCATCTCTGCCGTCTCTACCAACAGCCTCTCGAGCTCTTTTGCCATCGACTCCATCCCAAACACTGACTCTGCACGGTTTTTTGACCGCTGCGCCAGCGATGCCCGCGTCGACGCGTCCATCCGACATATTTCCTCCAGCGCATCTGCCCAAATCCCGGGCTCGGGCGTTCGAAGCCAGCCTGTTCGTTGCTCTGTAGGTTGGTCTACGATGCTCTCCGTTGGGCCACCGCTGTCGCATGCCAAAACGGGCAGACCACAAATCATGGCCTCGACGGGGCCAATGCCAAAGTGCTCGTTTGCAGGCGTATACAGCAGTGCGAGCGTGGACGAGGATTGAAGTAGAGCAGATCGTTGGGAGGTGGAAAAGTTCAGGAGGAAAAGAACGTCTGGCTCGCGTTCCGTCGTGTCTGTGAACGAGGGAGCAGAGGTTTTGGATTGTGGGGGCGTGATGACGTTGAACGAAAAATTGCTTGATCGGGCACGTTCGACCAGGCAATTCAAGGTGCGGATGTTGTCCTCCAGGCGGGGATCATAGCCACCTATCGGAGAATGAGCTGCCACACCGGTACAATGCATACAGAACCATACCGGCAAGGACAAGGCGCATGTTCCGAGATAACTGCTGCATCGAAACCTTGTCTCGAAATAGAGCAAACGCGTCGATGGCCAGCGCAGCATTCTTCTTCATCTCAAAGCGATTCAACGAAACGAACGTAGGCCGCTGTCTTGATAAGTTCGTGAGCGGCGTCGGTAACAGCGAAGAGTTCGCCTTACGATGCGATTTGAACGATATCTGGTGCTGTCCACTCGATTGGCGTCTGATACGCTTTGATGTTGATGCCCGGATAGACGACTCTGGGTGTCGACCTTATGGAACTGAGATGTGCTTCAGTGATGCGTGCGGTGAACTGGGAGTTGGCAACGAGCGTGTCAGCCTGTCCTGAGAAGACGCAGACGTCAAAGGTCAGGCTATCCTAATAACGAGCTGATCTGCGTACGTGTGGTAACTTCTTCCAACCAATCCATGGGATAGCGATACAACGTTTTGAGCAGCCCAGCATCTTTCTTCCGAAATCTGCCCTCTACAAAGGCCCCATGTGCGAGCAGTTTGTCAGGGAAGTGGCAATAAAAAAGTACGCGTTTCCCGCAGAATATTCGGAGGAGGGGTATGCATGTCGAGAGCTGGTCTACAAAGAAGACGTCGTGTTCGGGTGGCGTGGATCGAAGCAAGAACTGCGTCAGAATGAGGTGGAGCTGTCGTGCGTGCGCAAAAAGGATGTGGAATTTGCCGCGCCATGCACGAGGGAATGGAGGGACGACGTGATGTACGCGGAGAGTACCTGTCGAGGAGGAGATGAGGATACGGATGAGAAGGAGAAGAAGGCAAATTACCGTCGCGAGTCTCGTCAAAGCAGTGGTCTGGGTCGTGGTGTGAGGTGTAGATGTCGACGGTGTGACCAAGTGATTGCAAACCAAGCGCTGCGTCAACAACCAGCCTTTCAGCGCCGCCTTGTATTCAGGGATGGGTTGGTTTGTGCTGTTCCATGTTGAAAAATACAACACGCACCAATTCCAAGGTCTGGATGGACGAATGCGACCCGCATGAATTCAGCTCTTACTACTACGTGGGCAGTGAGGTAGAACTTCAGTTGTACAAACAAGGCTAAATCGCTTCACGAAATGCCACGGGCCACGACCCTAAAACTCATCTCTCTTTACCCTCTTGCGCGGCTCCTGTACATCGACCCTCAGCACTCCTTCCAAACTTTGGAGCGCCTGCATAACCTGGTCCTTTCGTGCCCCGTCGTTTGCGGCTGGCACGGCGAAAACAAGCACATCCGAGAGTTCCCCCGCTTGCTTTGTGTATTGGAGATTGTGAAGGGCTGGATGTATGTTTGCAAGGCTGGTCGGGTTGGAGAGGAATGGTGATGCGCTCGCAAAGGTGACGGCAAGATTGACAGAGGACGCCTGCATAGTGGACACTGGCGCTGGAAGATCCTGTTCGACGGTCGCAAAGCTCTTAGTCAATCAATCCGAATCAGCAACATCGTCAATTTACCTCAATGAACAGTTTTGGTTCAATCAAAGGCGGTTCATGGGAAAGCGAAAGCTGATATCATCGCACCATCTCAGAGAACAAACACAATCATACACAACCCTCACGTCAACCATTGCCATGATCCAGCGCCTTTTCAGCTATAGAATTGTCGATGCCTTAATGGGGTCATTGCCCAGGCGACTACATAGTGCCATCTGAATGAACTTTGAGCATAGCCCCATGTGCATCGCACCACGATCTGACGTGATGAGTGGCGACATGTATATTCGTCAGGTTTACGCCGGCTGCGGGATGTTCCAGGTCCCAACAAAGATGTTTTCCGCCGCAGTCTTGACGATTTAGAATGGTGAGATAGTATCTCTGGGCGCGGCACATGATCGATACCTCAGGGCCTCGGGGTGCTTACCAACTAACGTCGGGATGAGCGTTTCGCTCAACCCGATCGGTAACAACTCGTTCATTTCGTGCCATCACGCAAGGTCATCGATGCAGTAGTAGAATTAATTCGATCATCCGAATCAGCTAGTACTTCACGTCATTTGATCAATCCTGTGCAGCGAGCGCCACATTTTCAGGCTATAAGAATTGCTTCCTGTGTAGCATCGGTGGTAGTACTGTCTCGATACGGTCGAGTTACTCCCTTAGCCACTCCCTTGAGCCATCCGACACGAGATGTCTTCTCCTGTTGCGTTCAAATCCCTCAGAGTATTCGATCACGACTATGCATACCTGGATAGCGGGGCCCCTGCAACCCCCAACTATACAACATGGGTGTTCGTCCATGGAATGGGTTTTAATGGAGGTTCGATCGCTTCGATCTGCTCTCTTTACACGCGATAACTTGAGCCTTTCACGGTGTGACAGCGGTGTTCGAGAGACTCCTTCCTCTTGCCCATGCGCACAACCTGCGCATCGTCAGTCTCAATCGACGGGGCTACTCACCCTCGAGTGGCTTCCGAGACGACGAACTGACGGCTGTAGGATTTGGAAAGAAGATCGACGAAGTGGAACCGTTTTTCCGCGCACAGGGACTTGAAATCGCGACGTTCCTCGCAAAGTTTGCCACGGAGCAGAACATCCCGTTGGCAGATCCGAAAGGTCCTCAGGGCGGTATCGCACTCATCGGGTGGTCTCTTGGAGGGATACACGTCCTTGCGCTCTTGGCGTACATCGACGAGTTCCCAGAGGAGACAAAGTCGACGCTACGCAAATACCTTCACACGATCTTATCCCACGGTGGGGACCGTTTCATGGCCCGCCAGTTCTCATCTTTACACTCACTCCTTTCAGATGCGAATTCAGTCGCTCTGGGCATACCCAGCTCTGTCAAACATAATATCGATCTGTGGTTCGAGCCCGACGACCAAAAACGCCTCGACGCCTTTTTCGAGTGGGCCACCGCCCACTATATTCACAAGAGCGTCACCTCGGAGAATATCGACGACCTCGAGTTCAACAACCCCTCGTCGGTCATCACGCGCTCGATGCACGATATTTCCTACGAGGAACGTGCAAAATACACGGATGTGGCGGCGTTTGGATTCGCCGGGTGCGATGGAAAGCTTCTCTTTTGCGACGTCAGCGCGTTCGCGGTACTCACCAAGCGTGCTTTGCTCGACAAAGCGCGCGCCGAAAAGTATCCACATGTGCGGGTGGTGTTCATGAGCAGTGGGGCGAGCGCAGGGACGTTGGTGTCGACCGTGTGGATGTTGCGCAAGTATTTGGAGGATCCCCCGGAAGCGTTGTTCGGAAGTGATGCGGAAAAGGCGAGGGACGTCAAATTCACACAGGCGGAAGGAAACCACTTCATCTTTTGGGACGAACCGGAGAAGGCTATCCAACAATTCACCGCTGCCATCAACTCGTGAGCTTCTACGTTTGCAAATGTAGAAATTAATCTCGACGTACGTAGATGTATGTCTTGACTCTCTCTCCGTTGAACTCTGTGCTAAGCATTCCTGGCGAAATGAATGTTACGTGAGGGTGACTGAGCCAACAGGCAAGGCTATACTTTATCGATCCCATCAGTCCCGCAGCCTTGGCAACTTGTCCAGGTTTATCGACCGTCGTGGTTTGCCGATGCGGCTTAAGACGTGCGTTCTGCCGTCGCTCCAAATTCCTATTAATGTGGTATACGAAGCACCAAGCTTCCACATCAGAAGACTGATCCGTGCACCGCGTTTTCATCAGATTCGTGGCTATTCCATGCCACGAGTTCCGGCATGGACCCACGATGACTCAGATGCCTCGAACTTTACTAATCATGGTACCAGGAATCTGAACTCGGTCTCGCAACATCGTGTCACCAATCTCTACAGCATGACGATCAAAGTCGGTTTCGTAGGCCTCAGCGCGGCAGGCTGGGCCAGAGTCCTCGAGCCCGCGCTCCGGAGTCTCGGTGACACCTATCAGATCGTGGCCGTGTCCACCACGAACGAAGCCTCCGCACGAGCCTCGGCGCAGCGCCTCTCCGAAGAGACCAAACACCCCGTCAATTCGTACTACGGCGATACTACCCAAATCGCCAACGATCCCGACGTCGATTTCGTCGTCGTTGCCGTCAAGGCGCCCGAACACAGGAAGGCGCTTCTGCCTGTCATCCAGGCCAAGAAGCCCTTCTTTATCGAGTGGCCAGCTGGGAGGAGTGTTCAGGAGACACGGGAGCTTGCCGCGCTGGCGCGTCAGAACGGCGTGCGGAGCATCATTGGCCTACAGGGCAGACATTCCCCTATATTGAATAAGGTGACGCCGTTCGCGACGCTCTGGGATCAGCCAGCTTGCTAAGATGAGGCATGTGCAGGCAAAAGAGCTGATCGCTTCTGGGAAGATAGGAAAGATGTTGTCTTGCAGCGTCGTACGTGTCCCCTTTATGGAGCGAGAGAGAGCTTCTGGCTAAGGTCTCGGCAGATCGCAACAACCCACCAGGAACTGCTGGCCTGGGGCCCACTCGTGAAACGATCCGTCGTCTACACGTCGGACAGTTCTTCAGGTAAAAACTGCTTTCGACGCTCCCCGACCGCCCTTTAGGCTGACGGGCATCCGTCCTTTCCCCGCAGGTGGATCCTTGATCGATATCGGTCTTGGACATCACCTCGACACCCTCCTCCACGTCCTCGGCAGCGAACTTACGTCCGTCTCTGCCACAACCAAGATCATGTACCCAACCGTCACAGTCACAGAGGACGACGGAACCCCGACGGGGGAGACCGTGACCGCTACAGCACCCGACCACGTCGCGCTCAACGGCACACTCGCCAACGGGGCGCTCATCAGCGTCTCCCTCCGCGGTGGATACAAGTCCACGCCGGGGCGCCATCAGCTGATCTGGGTTATCGACGGCGATTCCGGGTCGATCCGCGTGGAGGGCGTCGGTCCCGGCAGCGCCTTTATTCAGGTCCGCCCTCCAAAGCTATATCTCGACGCAGAGGAGGTCGAGGTCGAGTCGGACAATTACCTGCAACGCATACTGGCTGCGCAGTTTGCCGAATTCGCCAAGGGCCCGGAGCAGGGAAAGTATGCTACGCTGGACGACGCTGAGAAGTTGCGTGGATGGTTGGATACTATCGGAAAGGGCGGGAAAGCGGTTTCCGACTAGTGTTGATCTGTGGAACGTGCATCTCATCGATCACGGAAACGATAAGCAATAATAGATAGATAGGTGTAACTCTGGTTCAATACAGTGTATTTCCGAAAGCAAGAATAAAATAAAATAAATGTTTACACGTCATACACCAATCATTTCCTCACAGGAACGAGACATTGACAGGGAGACGAGGGCCTTTGTGCTCCTCTCCAACAACCAAAGGTTGCATACTTGACGCGACCTTATCGATAATGTTAGCTCCAGTGTCATCAAACTTGAACCGTTGTATAAGCGTGAAGAGGATTATCTTGAACTGAAAGATAGCTGGAATGAAAATTGAGGATAAGGGGATACACATCCTAAGCCTATGAACTGCGAGAAGGCGGTGACTGGACCTACCGAATCGATATCCAATACAGTTCCGGGGACCGTCGCTAAAGGTCAGGAGACGTGACCAGCCGGTGGAACATAGGTCTTTCTGTGGAAGCTCCTCTATCCAGCGTTCAGGTCTAAAATGGGAGCCGTCGACCCAGACCGAGTCTAAGCGATTCATGGTGTGGATGGGAATGATCACGGTCTACGCAGAGGTGTATAGCTGTGAGCGTCCGTTTCGTACAAATGAGGTGGTAGGTTGCCACGTACCTGTCCAGCGGAGATGGGTATGGAAGTGATCTCTTTTCCGTCTTTCCCCGTGATCGAATGACGAAGGGGTAACATGTCGTCTCTGACAGCAACACGCTCCATATAAGGCGCAGCAGGGTGGACGCGCAGACTACATGAGAAAGGGAGGTGAACGGTGCGATAGGAACAAAATATTACTGAACACTTACACCTCACGCATGACGGCATCCAAGTATGGTAGCTGCGTTTGTAGATCGTCGTACGACGGGGAACCGGGGTAGGACATTACTTCCTCTCGCAACCGAGTTTGGACATCTTGGTGACGACCGAGCTCCCAAATTGCGTATGCGAGGGTCTGAGCGGTAGTTTCTGACCCGGCCATACTTCAAATACAGTGTCAGCGTGGATGGAAGGGTCCAAGATACAAGAAAACGTTGATTACATGAACATGCTAATCTGTTGAGAACACGACGTCATGTGAGGGCTTGTACATCGGATTGCAGGAGAACGACTGACATGATCCATGAGCTCCTCTGTGCTTATCGAACCTGAGTTATGTGCAGAAGCTACAACGATAGTCAAAGAGTGCCGTACAGTCAGTCTGCAATGAAACGGCATACTCAGCCGACTCAGTAAATCATTTCCCGTGAGGTCCTCGTCCTCTGCCTGTTTTCGTCGAAGGAGCTCCTTTGCAATGCCTCGGTGGATTGTATTGCGCACATCCCCTTGCGCACGAAGCGCTTTCAAAGGAAGATGATTTAATAGCGGGAAACGACGAAGTATCACCAGCGCCTAGATTACGGTGTGAGCAATGCGTAATGTTCTGGTGCATCATATGAGCTGACATAAAATCCTGTTTTTGATATTCCCAAGGACGCCATGGTACGCCAGGCACGGAGGATATTACGTGCGTCGTCGCTACGCCCGCCTTGGAAATCGTGTCCAAACCCGAGTCGACCGATAACTTCTAACCTGTGAGGCCAAAAACGCTCATGATGACATAACTGGGTCTCCGAACCGTCCACTTACGTTGCCTGGTTGACCCAGTCCACGATACTTATTTCGCACTTGTCATTGTGTTCCTGGACGTGTGTTTTCAGGTTGTCTGCAAGCTGAGAGAAAGGCAGGTAAGAAACGTTGATCACGAGGAATGACGAGACAGGACTTGCCTTCTCGGCGGCGATATACACATCAGGCGTGCCTGCGCGTAACGCCTCGGGGCTGAGTGACGGCGCAACGAGCGCGCGCATGCGTTTATGTTCTGATTCTCCTTCGACCCATCCGAGCGATTTTCCCAGGAGCCTCGCGATCCGGGAACGCACCACCTCGCTGTGCGCTGATTACAAACACACATACATAAGTGTCTTTGTCCGATGCGCTATCGAATAAAGTGAGTAATCTACGACGTCACAAATGCATGCTGAGGCCACTAACACCTTATGTTCCCTTCATCGCGCGCACATTTGATATCGGATAAATTCACCTCGATGGCCACGTCAAATTTGCGCCATGACGTGCTGCAGTGGGCCAATACACGGATTTCATCGCTGGGGTCAAGGGCACTGGAGGGGTGTTCGACCACCTGCACAAGCACGCATCCACGTGGAACAGCTTACAGCAGGGACTGACTGAATTCCTCCCGATGCGATTCACCTGCACGGATGGTCTTTCCGACCTCTCTCAGTAACTTGTCATTCTGGTACAGCTTGATGGAATGGATCGTTTTACGAGAATCACTCGCAAGTCCAATGTCGATAACTAGAGAAGTGGGAGAAGTTAAACGCTGGTCCGGACTGGGAATTTAGTAGTATCGTCGTACCGGACATACAGAGTGTTGAATCGAGAGTTCCTTGTGAAGCATTATCAATGTTACCAGGCATGCCTTGATACCGGCGGGATGGGTAAGGTTTCCTGGGTGGTGGTCAAGAGGAGCCTGAGTGTGCCGTTTGAAGTCGCTGAATACCACATTATACCAGCATTGCCCTTGCAACCACGCTGCGTGCATGCAGCGGTGCACGTGTTGTTGGAGCTGGAATTGGATAGTATGAATCAAGTATGAATGGGGGAAAGATGCGCCGACGAAGGACTGTCCATCATCACGGTCCGACTTCGGTGAACCTATGTAGTAGTACCGTTCTTAGCCAGTCACGGTGAGCCGCGCTGGCTGATGTTATGTTATGCGTGACCCGTGACATTCCCTGAGTGCAGTCCGGGCGTCCAGGCTGGCGGCACGGGTACCTTTTCTTCCGTAAGTGTCACGGTGGTACATCAATCCATAGGTCCAAGGCCTCGACGTGCACTGCGAGCACGTACAAGGCTGGATGAGGTCAAATTGAGGTGTGATGACTTTATCAGCAGTTGTTCCGAGTCACAGTGGCAAGCGGCTGCGTCTAAGATCGTGCTGCCCGCTTTACTAATCTGCGCTTCCAGTCATTTTTTCTATAAGGACGCTCTGAGGGTCGTGCTACGAGAACCTCAAAACCTGATATAACTCTTGCACAAAAAAAGAAAGAGAAGAAAAAGAAAAACATCAAATTGATGTTGATCGACTCGGACGTCGTTGACATACAGAGGTCATGTACAGACAAATGATAGGCTGGTCACTAAGAACTGGAACCTGTCGGCACTGCTTGGTTGATCGTGTTCTTCAACTCTTCGATTTCGTGATCCGTAATGCTGTAATGCCATATGAGCGTCTCGATCTTCTCCCACACGGGGCCGCACCCGAGTCCGGGAAGTATGGCCATGTTCACATCGAACTTGTTGATAGTTTTATGCACGATCCCTTTTGGCTCCTCGTATGCCTTCACAGCGACATCGACCACCTGGGGTGTCACCCGGTCACTGGAAACTAAGAGGGAGATGATTTTCATGACGCAGATCAGATCGACGAAGTAGGCCATGAGAATCTTGGCATCCTTTTTTCTGAGAAGATAACCAAGCACTCCGTCTGGACCTGGAAAAGTTGCCGTTGCATCGGTAGTGTCTCCGAGATTATCAGCCGGAAAGGCCTTGATAATCTTATCATACATCAAGCACTGCAACGCATTTAACACTGATGATCAGCTTCGGCAGACAATGAATGAGAGGGGAATGTACTTTATCTGGGTCATTCATATTCCAGATGGCGACAATCTCATTGTGGATGGTTTTCAAACATTCCTTCAATGGGTGGACACGAAAGACACTCTTCCAGTATCCTACGACCGCCGTTAGAGACATAACGATCTCTTGCGGACCCACCCACTCTTCTTCCCAATTCTAAGACAAAACAACATCAATACGAACGTGGGAACACATAGAGTCTGAGGCTCATACCCAATTGACAACTCAATTTTCTTCTTGATGCTGATGCGTTGAGCAATAGATGCTACGACAGATGGGCTTCCGTCGACATGATACTTCGCCATGTTATCATTTGTGGCCTCGAGCAATTTAAGAGGAGAGTCACGGTAACATTCTTCTTCTAGATTAATCGTTAGAGATGTTTGCGGGAGTCCGGAGCAACCAGTCTGCCGGTGACTGCAAATATGGTTATCATAATGAATCGCATTATAGAGTGGAAAGGACTGGCGGTGAAACATCCACCTACAGACCTTAAATAATAATGAGAAGCCAACCGCCGTGACAATATGCACGGCCATCAGGGTCCAGGATAGGAACAAACCGAGTGATGCGTGGGTCAAACTGACGATGATTGGATGATAGTGATGTGAGCGAGGAATAATAACGCGGCGCAAAACGAAACTTGCTTGAGTACTGTTCCGAGTCCACACATACTATTAAACCTTTGATAGCAAAATTGGGGGACATGCATGCTCTCTCCAGAGCTCGCATCGGGGCTGGGCGGATCACCTTATTTAGGCAGCCTGACACGGCAAGGGCTGGCCACCAGTCCAATTGATACCACCAAAATCGCGATTTGCGGGACACCTCGGAGAAGAGCCAGGAGATGCCGAAGTAGTGTCCGGTGACCACGGGCGACACATGGCAACGTTTCAATTTCGAGTTCGTCGACTGTCCTGGTACGAGTGTACAACTCCAATGAACGCATCGTCCAGTCTGACGTATATTCCAATTTGTACATTCAATGCACATGTGAGGGGAGAGGCTGTTCCAACGTCTGAGTGATCGGTGCTTGTAACTTATGGTGCGATTATCAAGAAGAAAAAGAAGAAAAGAAAAGGAGATATGAGATGGTGACGATTGCTTTCTGAGTGGCTGGGAAAAGAGAGCGTGAACGCGCGCACCGGCGTAGTGGTCAAGGGACTCCGAGGCAGTTGGCGCTGGCCCGGGAGTTTGTGAGCATCTGCGATCGTTGACGACCAGGCGCACTAATTGCGTAAATGAGCGGCGTGACCAGCGTCTCGTAGGTGCGTACGTGCGTACCAGTGAGAAGGGTGTCGAGTCGATAGCAATGTCCTTGGCGAGTACCGGGAGGTGGGTCGGCGTCGGTGTTGAGGGGGAAGCACGGGCAACCAACCGACCTGAAAGAGATGATCAACACACCTCAATTGAACCGTCATCCAACTGGTGACGGTTGCTTTCTGAGTGGCTGGGAAAAGAGAGCGTGAACGCGCGCACCAGCGTAGTGGTCAAGGGACTCCATGGCAGTTGGCGCTGGCCCGGGAGTTTGTACATCAGCAAACCAGCCTCCAGCTGGACAGGACTGGCCAGGATTGGACAGACTGGACAGTCTCCAGATCACCCCAGCAAGGTACCTAATTGGCCAGCTCTGTCCACACCCA
>JBBPNG010000642.1:0-18418 GCA_038091095.1 Leccinum incarnatum
TGCCCACCTTCGTGTATCTACTCTAGCTTCTAGTGTCTCCAATAGCACACCGCAGCGTTTGAGATTCACGGGTTCTCCGCCAGCCAGTAGGCGAACGGGTGGTGTCCCTCCCGTGGAGAACGATTACATAACACCATGAACATTGCGTACTGTACTATGATCCTCCGACTCGGACTCCTCGCTTCGTTAATGTCTTTATCAAGTTTCGCCAATCTCTCATCTTCCAGGCGAAGGAACTTGCACGCCGGATGGGAGCTTAATACCCTTTTAATTCGACGAAAGGTAGCCGTCGCCGTCTTCTCTTACCTTGAGCTTACACAGCGTGCGTGCAAACGCCCCGGATCTCTCCCAGATTTTAGGTGCCATCCAAGAGTATCGAACGCGACTCATCGACTCTGTAAAGGAACACATCAAACGTCTACACAATAAGGCGCGTATTGCGTCACTTCTCTTGAACCATGCTGGCTGACGCCATCGTTACCAAGACTCAATACCAATTCTCGGAAGCATATCACAACTATACCCTCACGTCGCCCTCTCCTGCCCCACAGTCGATCTTCACGCCTCTCCCGCCTCTCCTCGTCTACCACGCCGGTCTCGTCTGGGCCGTTCCCCTATCACCCTCTAGGCTCGCGCCCCCGCCCCTTCTCCCCTCCCCTTCCTCGCCTCACTACAATTGAATCCCACCCCGACACAAAGATGACACGACATCGTCGACGCAACCGTAGCGACGCAACGAAGACGGCGACGATGACTCGATGCCCCTCCGACCCAATCTCCGACCCTCTCCCTCTCTCCTCCTTTCACCTCCTCTCCCTCGCCTCTTCCTCTCGCCACATTTAACATTTAATATCCAACATCCCCCTCTCTGATCCTTCCATGCCACCTCCCCCCCTCCCCCCGCCTTGTCACTTCCTCCGAGTCTGCCTCGCCACTTCTCCCATTTCTCCTTTCGCCACCTCTCCCTCCCCTTCTCCCTTCGCCATCCCTCCTCACCTCCTCTTGCCACACCCGCACCTCGCCTCTCCTGTACTCTCACACCTTTCCCTCCTTTCCCGCCTTTCTAATGTGGACCCATGGGTCTGCGCTCAGCGCTCGCGCCCTCGCCGACGACGCGAGCAACTCAAAGGCAATGACCACTTCCCAACGCCGATGCCATGACGCCACGACTCGACAACGACAACACGTGTCATGTCGACGCGGCTTCGACCACGAACACCAACGACTTGACGATGATGACACGCGTCACGTCGACCACCACCATGACGTTCGGTCATGAACTCGGTCGCACACCTTTTCTTCGCACCACCATCACACCGTCCTCTCTTCCTTCCAAACCATGGCTGTCGGAAAAATCGCTTCTATGATGGGCCTCCTGCTCACCCACCCCGGTGACTTCAGGACTCTCGTCCAGTTCTATATTTTTCACGAGCAGAAACGGGACATCACCGCGCAACAGGAGCACCCTACTTCGGGATGGGACAGGGAGAGCATGCGTCGGTGCTGGAATTTTCTGGACTTGACGAGTAGAAGCTTTGCCATGGTCATCAAAGAACTAGAAGGAGACCTTGCCCGAACAGTGCGTACCTGGATGCTCGCCCTTTCGTGGCCCTCGCTAACATGTTCGTGTGGCAGATTTGCATTTATTACCTCTTGCTCCGTGGACCAGATACTATTGAAGACGACATGACTATTCCCGACGAGGTTAAGCAACCCAAAGTTCTACGGTCATTCCACGAAAAGACCGTCACACCTGGTTGGAACTTTACGGAAAGTGGCCCCAAAGAAAAAGACCGACAACTTTTGATCGAGTATGATGATACGGTAGTGGCGGAAGTAAACCTTCTCAAACCTGAGTGCGTCCCTCTCGACATCGAGAACACCCATTTGCTAATGAAAGGTGAATAGGTACCGCGACATCATCCTGGACGTGTGTGCGAAAATGGAAACTGGCATGGCCGATTATGCTCACAAGGCTGTCGCCACCGGCATGGTATATATCGCGACCGTCGCCGAGTATGACTTGTATTGTCACTATGTTGCAGGCCTCGTGGGCGAAGGCCTCACGGCCATCTGGTCAGCCTCTGTAAGGAAGCCCCATGGCTCGGCAAGGAACTCGGACTCTCCAACTCGATGGGTCTTCTGTTCCAGAAGACAAACATCACTCGTGATTTTCGCGAATACGCCGACGAAAGGCGTTTCTTTTGGCCAAAAGAGATCTGGGGCAAATATGGCTTCAACGACCTGACGGAGTTGTACCAGAAAGAAAATCTGGAACGTGCAACATGGGTACAAAGCGAAATGGTCTTGGATGCTCTTCGTCATGCATGCGACTCGTTGGATTACCTCAGGCTCCTCAAGAATCAGAGCGTCTTCGTGTTCTGCACAATACCTGCCGCTACTATGGCCATATCCACGCTCTCCCTGTGCTTCATGAATCCGGGTATGTTCCAACGCAACGTGAAGATTAGAAAGGCCGAGGCTGCTCGTGTACTATGAGTTCGATCGAGGCATGGTACGAACAGATCTACCCCTCCTTTGTCTTGCTCAGGCAGAATGGCGTGACGTACGATCCCGAGGACAAGCGGACGGCGGTAATCAAGCTGGAGGAAAAGCGTGCGCAAGCGAAACACTACCCCAATGGCTCCTCGTCCGAGTCGTTCCCTTGGGAATTGATGGTATTTGTTGGTGGTGCGATCGTATTCGTCATCCTGCTGAGCGCAGGCGTCGTCTTCACCGTTGCGCAGGTGTATGCGTACATTCTTTATTTTTCTTTTCCATCGCCTAGGGCACTGATGGCTTGTGTATCTGTTGCACACCTATAGATCTGAGTCGTGGGACGAGTGTTTTTACTACACTGGCAACCAACTTCTTTACTGCCTGCTTCATTTGACTCCTGGACACGAGAACGACTAGATTTTATTTTGGAAAACGACTCGGTACGTGACCGCCCCCACCTCATTCCCGCCCTTACCCCATAATCCCGCATCCTCGCGTTGTCCGCCTGACGACGACTCGACGACCCGACATAGCATCCGTTCATGTCCGCAGTACCCGCTCGGGTTTTGCACACCCATGATAAGCCCTGCGGGTAACACCCGCACCGGGTAGTATAACACCCACGGGGATGGGTATATACTAAGGTATCTACCCGAGTGGGGTGCGGGTGCGGGTTAGGGTTCGGATACCCAGGGGTATACCCGTGCCATTCCCGGGCCCTAACTAAGGAACGCCATGGGTCAGACCAAGGATGGTCAAAATCTTCTTCGCGCTCGCGCTGGGAGGTCGTGTTACATTACCATCCTGAATGAAATGCCACTTTTCTTCCGTCGTATATTGCAGATTATGACAATCAAAACACAAACGAAGCAGGATTGGGAGTACGCGGTTCACGCTACCAGCGCTGAAGACTTCATCCCTCAGTAAATCGCGCAGCCACGCAGGTTGCTTATCCACAGGTGACTTTGTCCTGGGTATCGACTCTGTGCTCTGCAGACAATCAACGCTAGATAGGACGTGTAGCTGGGAAACGACGTACACTGTTATCGACACCTCTGGATTTCTTTGCGACCTTTGGCATCCAATCGAGCTGTGAAAGCCAAGGATCGTCTCTCCAGGACTCGTCTTGCATCATACCGTTTGCTTGTTCTGCGAGATCGACGAGATGTTTTTTGATGTTGCCTTCCAACTCGTGGTACGTTAGTTCTGCGTTGCGCAGATACTCTTCCCACGATTCGTTGACCATCAAAAAGCTTGAACCCAGCAAACGATACCGGGCTAGGACATTTCTCGAGGAACGCCGGAAGGACTTGTACAAAGACCTGGATGAGTTACGTAGACATCGTGAGCACAGTACGCGAGGTAGTCCTGAACGTCAACTTGAATGCATCATAGTACCACCATGGTCGGTTTTCCCACGCCTAACGGGTGGGCAAGGCCGCACAAGGTACAGTCGACTCCCTTGTAACCCATACCTTGAGCTTCTCTACCTTCTTCTTGTCATCTGCGGAGGGGGCCTTGGGATGCGCAGATGCAGATGCGGGGCTATCAAATATGGTCTGCAACTTTGTGGGTTTGATGCTGAACTTGTCGGACTGGGCCTGGTCTGATGAATCTGTGCCAAAGGCCTTGCCGTCGCCGATGCATTCTACTGTGAATGATGGCTGGGTGGGCGGGATAGGAACGAACGTATTGGCGACCTCGAGGCCTTCCTTGTCGTCGTCTTTATGTAATGATGTCATGCGTTCTTCTATTATACTGTACTATAAGCTCCGGAGCAGCACAGCCTGTCCACCCCTTTAGTCACCGGAAGACTGAGTCGGCGGGAACAACTCGCCGAGGCCCCGTGGGAAACAATACTGCAGAACGCACTAAAGGGACGGGTGTAAATTCGGGTCAGGAGGGACACCACCCGTTCGCCTACTGGCTGGCGGAGAACCCGTGAATCTCAAACGCTGCGGTGTGCTATTGGAGACACTAGAAGCTAGAGTAGATACACGAAGGTGGGCAAAGACTTGAACAGAAGAGGGAAAGAGAGAGAGAAACATATGGGCGAAGGCCCGGGGGCTTTCCGGCCCGCGGAGCGAAGAAAAACGACAGGAAAAACGACGAAATTTTTGAGAAAAGGAAAAGAAAAGGAGGAAAAGGAGAAGATGAGAATGAGGAAAGAAAAAAACAGGCGCGAAAAACAGCTGTGAAGGAGAGGGACAGTGAGGCGGAACGAGCTCACTGCGAGGCCCGGGTGGCAAAGAACAAAGAGTGCTAGTACCGCCGGCGTGACCTGTAATCGTCCGTTAGTACATAGTAAATTCGCGATGATACCAATAATGTGCCGCAAGGAAGAGACAAAGTTTCTACAACGTCTTTGCAATAGGGCGTTCGTATCTGTAGCTACTAAGGCTACACCCTCTGCCGCCCACTGAACTTTAGCCTCCTTTTCCTTCAAAGGCAGATCCACAAAACCATGATTGTGAACCATGTTTAACTTGAAACACCCTTTATCAGCAGAATTGCGGATTCTCATTTCAGTGTGCAGGAAATCCCATATCCTCGACTTCGAGCTTGTTTGTAAGTTGAAATCATACGTTGGTCGGTAGGCAGAAGTTTCGCGATTGCGTATACTACGTTCGCATTTTTGTTAACGTGTTATACTCGACGCAAGACGTTCCGCAAAATTATCTCTCCGGCGCCACCTCCCCTTGACGCCTCCCCGCCCCCTCACCAATCACCCTTCGACATCGACATCCCCCGCCCCCGCTCCCACCGGTACCCTCACCACCCCCCTCCCCGTCCGAGCCCCCCCACTCCGAATACCGCTCCCTACAAAACCCCAGCTCCCGTACGCTCCCGATCGCGATCAACAGCACATCCTGGCCCCCGATCAGCCTTAACGTCCGCTCTATATCCTCGAGCGCAAACTCTTCCATCTCCTCCATCAGCGCCATCTTGTCCCGGTCGTCTTCGTCAGGTGCAGGCTGTGTGTTGCTGCTCGGCGCGTGAAGAGGAGGGAGGGCGTGTGCGCTGCCGCCTGCGCCATTTCCGGAACCCTGCGCACCAACGCCTGCACTCGCGGCTCGCCTCTTTCGCTTTTCTGCCATGTTTTGTAGGTGCAGTTTCATCCCGTCGATTAGCCCGCCTGTCAGCTCCGGTGTGAACGCGAGGGACCCTGGCCCACCGACAACGCACAGCGTGTCCCCGACGGCCTTGTATAGCGATGCCACGAAGGACGGGTCCGTGTCGTGCTGGATGCAATACACCGGTCAGAGTGCCACTCGATTTGCCGCACGACATCAGTAGCGGAACGAGTCTGTGCGAACCGTAGATCAACACACAGAAAGTGGTAAGAGAGAGAAATCGGACGCACCGACACGCCGCCTCCCGCACACCCTCGTGAAAGTAAAACTCCAACGCAGGTAGTGTCAGCTCGAGACTCTGCGTCACGTACAGCCCAAAGCATCCTCCTAGCACGCCACAATAGATAACGAGCGTGTCGAACGCTTGGCATTTCTCGTCGATAGATGCGGTGCGGATGCCGACGATCTGGCCGTCCATGGAGACTCGGGTGGTCTCCCATCCGTCACGTTCATACTGGCCTTCGTCTTCGTCTTTTCGCAAGGTGTGTGAGAGAAGAGACGCACGTGCGCCGGTGTAGGCGCTGGCTTACCGTAGTAGACACGTCCGCTTTGGCGCTGGCGGCGTTGAGCAGGGGTGGCATTACCACCGGCAAATACGGCTCAAACTCAGGTCCGAGTGCTTGACATATCTTGGCCCACGTTGCGATCAAGTACGTCGCTAAAAGTGTGTCAGAGGGGTCGACGGGCGAATCTGTCCGAGCCAATGGGACGTCATGTCAGGTCACCGATACCATCATCTGGGGAATATAGCCTACTCTGGATGTGAATCAGGGCGTCGACAAGTATACGGGCATCAGGTCTAAAGATGTCACGTCCAAGTGTAACGAGAAGAGGGTGGTGATCAAGTCGTTTTACAGCTGGCAGATCGTCGATGATGTCAGGGCCCGGAGTGGAGGAGGGCGAGCAAGAAACAAAATAGCTTGGATGAGCAGCTAACCAGCTCGAAGAAGTTGGCGGGCTATTGTTCGGGCGGACGAGATGGTGGGTGTTGGGTTCCTGGAGGTGTTACGCTCGATCGCAATGGGTGCGTGGTGATGTGAAGACGATCTTTTTAAGCTGTATTTCTATCTGGGGCCGTACGCTTCAGCGTTCGTAACACCGCAGATCTACTAACCGTTTCACGCTTGCGAGCTTTGTGATGAGTAGGATTGTAATGTTCTACATCTGTGGATTTCTGTAGAAAATCAATATATAAAGCGTCGTGATCATTACAATTTCTTTGCTTTACGTTTCGCCTTCTTTGCAGCTTTCCTCGCCTCTCGGTCTTCGGATGTCGAGGCAGAAGCACCGAGGAGGTGTCGACAGATGACGATTGCACAGCTGTAGAGAGCTCCGAGTCTGCTGTTTTGGTGGTAGTCGATTGAGGGACGATAGATCATCATACCCTGTGGTACATCGTTAGACAGCTCGCAAGGGGTGTTTGAGGACTCACCAGAAAAGGGGTCTATGCGGGGTCGCTTAAGCCTCGACGAAGGCACTTGCTCACTCCTGCAAGAAGACTCCTCTTTGTCTTCTTCCCATGCCGAGTATCTCGACACAGCACATTGCAAACGCGTACACGTCCGCAGTCATTGTTGGTCGATCGTTGCCTTCGAGAACCTCTGGCGACTCCCATTGCGGCTTGCCTGAAGTGACGATGTGAGTTTCCGCAGACATGTCAACAACATCGGCCACTCACGATGGTCCGGCCGTCCACACGACCGATGTGCTTCCGTCTTGATCTCATGCTGGCCGACATCAGACAACACACACCGCCCATTCTCATCATTGCAGAATGCCTCCGAATCATCTCCTGGTCCAACACCAGCAGTGTATGGATCTCCTGCGCATACCGCTTCGACTCGTATGCCGCCGCACACACCACATGGTATGTGCGATTCTGGACAGAAATCTGCGCACGACCAGTCAATAGAGATAAGATAATAACGAATGGGAACTCACCCCGAACCTGGATGCAGCGTCCGTGATGGCTTCGTTGCACGCCACGAGCTCCCTTGCAATCTCTTCCCTTCTCACATACCGCTTCAAAAACGGGCGGCGGAGCTGGGTTTCGAGAAACGTCTGGATCTACAACGCGATTGAGCAAAGGAAAAAGAAATTTTCGAGTTCGACTACGCACTTGGGCAAGCGCGCCACACAACCGCTCGACAGGCTCGTCGAGAGCCATGGCAGTCTCCATGCCCGCCTCGTTGATCTCTAGCCGAACAGAATAGAGCAACGCCGCAGAGCGCTCAGCGAGACGCAAACAAGACAGACGGTTCGTCTATTGCACAGATGTATCAGAGGCAGAGTGTATGCGGGTCCAAACCAACCAAACACTCACTTCGACCTTTTGACACGCGTTCCAAACGCTCAGCAACGCCTTGGCAGCCTCTTTGAGTCCGGGAAGCGGAGCCAGCACGAGAATGTCAGTGGATACGGCAAGCGTGTCCTTGACCACTGGCGCGATCTCGTGGCCTACAAACTTGTCTGATCCGGGTTCAACAAGGCAGTGCCAGCGCACACAAATGAATTCAACCACATACCCGACTCCCTCGCCTTGACGAGGGCCTCACCGACAGGTGACAACACCGTGATGGTCGCGGCCGTCAAGATAGACGTGATCGCCAACGAAATGCCAGTGTACTAAGATCCTGGTTCATCGATGACCTACAAAAGCGCAATCACGCAAAAGACGCACCTTTTTAGCCCGGTTATATCCCTCTCGTTGCGCAGTCTCTTCCAAAGAATCTCCTTGCTTCGAACCGCCACGGAAAAACATGGACCCGTGCTTCGGCGCGATCTTTTCGTGCGTAAGCCAGGAGCACAGTTTCGAATGCCCTTTTTGGTGCTCTGCGGAGCATTCGCATCCACCCTTGTCGCCATCTCGCACCACAGTGTGAGAGCGGCCCTCCTGACCACAATCCTCGCCGTGCCCATGGCCCAAATCCTTGCTCTGTCGTTTGATAGTACTCCTGGAGTTTCTACGACGCCAAAACCACTTTGAACGGAGCTCCTCACGCTCCGCTTCCTCGATCCCAATGCCGAGCGAGGCGAGAGAAGGAGAGGCGCTTGCGTGCGACTGCGACGAGGACACTAGGATTGATCGTGATTAAGACCGGGATGGGCCGGATGTGCATGAATTGTACGAACTCGTCGAACAGGTCGACGCATCGCTGAATCCGCGTTTGCGCCCGGCAGCGCGTTCGTGTCCGGGCTCTTGTCCCTGTGAATATGTCTACGCGACAACGGTCAGCTACAGATGTTCGCGAGGGGACAGCGAGAAAAGGAAGACGCACGGGGACGCTGGGCGATGGCGGGCGAGGACAGACCCTGATCAGATCGAGACCCGGACGTTCTCTGAGCGGGGAGAGGGTGTCGGACATCTCCCTAGCGGGCAAGTTGTCTAGGGTACAATGGGAGGTGAGCGGGGGAGAGAAGGAGGGATAAGGATTGAGAGGGGAGGGGAGGCGGGGGGAGGAGCTCTGATAGGATGCCATGCTTGTCGGGCGCGGTGGTGGCGGCGAGCGCATCACGATGGAGGGAGATGTAGACTTGCAACAGTATAAACTTGAACGTGAGGGTGATGACGAGAATACGACCCAGCTGGTAATTTATAGGCCAAGGAATGCATGCTGGCACTCCCTTTGGTTAGTTTGGTATGACGTCGGGGCGGTCTGAATGCAAAGTACGACTCTCAGATGGACTAGTCACCTGCAGGATCTCGAGGAAAGCTACAATGCGAATTAATCCATTGACTGGGAATTGGCGCAGGTGGACTCACCCAGTGTCACAGCAACTGCACGCTCCCTCCGAGCGTGATAACGTCATGTCATATGAGTCCGGCTTCATCGTCACCGAGTTTGCGACCGGAAAAGGCTAGCAAAGAGCTCGACGACGCCCGTTTTCGCGAATCAAATCCAGCTTGGTACAGTACCTAGCAAATTCCACTGTTAGTATGACATGTCGGTGGAGCTGGGCTGCCGGTGGGTGCCAAGGCGCCAACCACCGAGTCTCTTCCTAATCGAAGTCACTTTCCAAATATATGTGCCATAGATGGCGGCCCCCAAGTTGGCTCCTACACCAGTCTCCACCGTCCATACTATGATGTTCCGGACACTCCTCTCGACATGTTCTCGGATCCTCGTGGTTTCTTGGACCAATTCGCCCACAAGTCAAGCCTCTGAAGCGCGTCTTTTCCAGACGAAGCCAAATAGGTGCTGTGATTAGCTGTGGGCGTTAGGACGATTCAAGTACGTAAACGACCTAACACCTTCGCCGACTCGCATATACACGGAGCCAGCAAATGCGGCATCGCCGCTGCCTAGTCACACAATGTTTCTCCTGAGCAGGACTTACTACAACAGCTTGATGCCACGTAGGGCGAGCGAGCAATGAGAATAGATAATAAGACGTAGCCTGTCAGTCCACAGTGACGCCTTTTCCTCTCAGATCGTTCTTGGCGTCGTTGATTTCCTGCAGACGCGAAAACATAGCATACATTGGGTCAGAAAAAGAAGACATAAGTACGAGTCCGCGTCATTCAAGTTGTGGCATCGGCAACTCACCTTGAGCAACTCTCCAATGGTATGCATCCGGACAGTCTCTAAACGTGAACAACCCCCATCCGAGAGACGCGAAGGAGTAGGCACCAAAAAGAGACCAACAACCACCAAGGGATCTGCAAAACAGTCAAAAGTCGGAAGTTAGCTACAGCTCCATGGACCGAGTCGGAAGTGTGAACGGGATCAATGATGTGTCGGAAAAAGAGTACACACAACGGGCAGGAGGTGAGCGATGACCTCGGGCTCGAGGAAAGGGACCGGGAAGACGGCGAAAAAGGCAAGGAGGTACACTACGAGAAACACGGACGCATAGACGGCGGCGCGGTGTGCACGAGCCACTGCGTTTTGGGGTTGCTGAAATATAAAGAGCGTTGAGAGTGGTACGTTCGGATCGGGATTCAGAGGAGCGAATTGAGATGAGGGGAATGCTAGCATTGACATACCTTGGCAAACGTGTCCTCGCTCGCGTCCGCGACCATCATGATGGCCAACGTGGTAATGGCCTGTTCTTGAACGTATCGTTTGGTTGGTTTGCCCGTTTCGGCACCCGGGTTGAGCAGCTTGAGCGGTCGTTCGACGATCGGGTCGAGGTAGTAGGGTACAAGCGAGTCCCTTTCGACGCCTTCACAAAAGTTGATAAGCGCGGCGGCCGCGTGTGCATCGACACTATCGCGCACAAATCAGCCACGTCACTCTTGCTGGTGATTTTGACCGGGACGCGCCGCTCGTGGCTGGTACTTGCTTCTACCGCCGCCTGAGTCCCGTCTTCCCAGTGTTCATCGATATCGACAGAAGAAGGTGGTTTCAAAGCTTGGGCGATGGCATGTGTGATGAACCGGACTGCGGCGGCCTCGTCGATTCCTAGTTTTCCTGCAGGGTAATGTTAGTATGGTCGGAAGAAAAACATGAAAGAGGTCGTTTACGTTTTCGATCCGATTCTTCTTCTGCATGCGCGATTTGGTCAAACCGTCAAAGTACTGACAAATACGTTCCTGTTGAGGCCTGGCGTGGCTTCGGTCACAAGTCCCAATGGCCCTGCAAGAGTCGAATTGAGCGCGAGCGTCATTGCGCCATTCACCTGGGTGGACAAGCTGTGAGTATACGCAGAGCGACAGGTACCAGCGGGAAGACTCTCACGGAATCAAGTGTATTGACAAATGCCTTTGTTTCGCATCAGCCATAATTTGATAAGTTGGAGTGAATGGCAACGGGTGTGGAACACCCTCTGAGCGGCGGATAGGAATCGGAATGGAAAGTGGGGACGGCTGGGCCGCCCTATCGGCAGATATATGAGGCACCGGACTAGGCGTTAATATCTCCCACAGCATTTCACGGATGGGGGATGACGGAGAGCGGGGGACAATGATTGATGAGTTGACATCACCCTGTATTGTCGTCTGAGATGCAGACCGGAGACGGCGAGTCGGCGTCGGAGGCAACGACGGAGTGCTTTGTGTCGGGGAAGAGATCGCGTGCGTTGAAGCAAGTGGGGTGTGAGTAAGTGATGTAAATGACTACGGTGAGACGACGGCATGCTAAAGGGCGCTACTACGTAGCACGCTCACCTCGTCCAGCGTCGTACTTGTGCTCTCGAATCCATCGAAATTGTCCCTAAAATGATTCGTCCTGCGTTATCTTACACCGTCGCGTGTCCTGAGGCTGTCTTGGCTTCTGAGCACCTCCGAGTCATTCCGCCATTCGTCTACCCCTCCGAGTCTGGTAGCGAGCGCTTCTAGCTCGAACCCATCCACAGAGGGGTCTGGCGCTCTACATGCTTCTCCACGATCTCCATGAGCATCAATGGTGTGATGCAATGAAGTAGAGGAAGACGTACGACGGTGACGAGATGTTCTGACCGATACGGCGCTTGCCAGTGCATGTCTGTCACGGTTGCGTGCCGCACGTCACCGCTCGAGAAATTTTTCGGCCCATGCTTCAAACTGTGGTGCTATGTGTGGTTCATAAACAAACTACAGGGCGAACGGTGAATGGACGAGGGGGGCGTGTCAGCGCATGTGTTTGAGGAGAGGGGATGCAACGAGGAAGAACTTGCCTCTTTTGAATGCAAGTACCGCTGCAAAGCCTACTACTAGTACGGCCGCGACAACATATACAGCTACCGGGGGAGCCATGACCGTTGACCAAACTAGAGTAGAACAGGCGTCTGGGAACCGACTCGAGCCTGAGCGATCTGATGATGTGTGGTCTGCCAGTGATAACACCAACTACCAGTGAGGCACCTGAGAATAAAGCAGCCAAGTTGTTCTCCACACGAACAAGAGTTGCTAATCTAGGAATATGGTATTCAAAAGAGCATGAACATTTCTTTGCGGCCAGTTTAGTGAGAACTCAGAGAACGTACCTCAAGACTGTATTTGCCTTTGCGCCCAGCAGCGTTGACTTCGAGCGGTTTCCCGGTGGATCCTTCTCCTTTTGCTTCTTCGACGCCTTCTCCGCCCGTTTAGCAGCTCTCGCAGCCTTGTACTCCCTCTTCAACCTCTTCCGCTCCCTCTGCTGCTCCCTCGTTTCCTCCCCATCGTCCTTTGATTTCCGTTTCCTGCTCTTCTTGGCTTCCCCGACCTCGTCTCGATCGCCGACACGTTCGGCCACCTCGACGCGGAAACTGACTCGGAGGTCGATGTATCAACAAATGCAGATCCAGACGACTCGCTGGAACACGGAGATGGGGACGACACCGCCGCCGAGGAGGAGGAGGGACCGTCACCGTCGTTATCGGGACCCAACACGGGCCCTCTGAAAAAGCGTGCATATAGACCGCGCTTGGCAGCTTCTCTCTTGGCGATGACCAAGAGCGAGGAGGACGGTGGGTGGGCGGTGGGGTTTGGGTTTGGGGTGGTGCTGCCTGATGTGGTGGTGGGTGTGCCAGAGGCGGGTCGGCGATTGGAGAGGATGCCGGTGGTGGTGCGGTGGAGGGGATCGGAGGAGGGGGGATCACCCTCACGGGGTACCTTGGACTCGTCGTCGTCGTCGGTGTCCTCATCGTCGCTGGATAGTTTGATAGTGATCGCCTTGGAGGCTATGGTGAACAAGCTGGGCCGCACATCATGAGTTGACGTTGAGCATATGAGAAGATAGGTAGGTACGCACTGGTCCCAGAAGGGAAAAGCCTCGTCGCGGTCTTTGCCCAGACCGCTGATATTTTTCTTTGGTAGGATTGCGAGGGGCATGTCGATGGCGCCCTTGCGAAGGCCAGTTCCCGACCCCGTCCATCCGTACGACGTCAGATACGTGTGTCCGTACGATGAGGGTCCTGGGCGACATTCATTCATTCATCCAAAACCTTATTTCCGAGTCACACCTTCTACCACACTTCCCAGGTCACGTGACTTACTATACCGACTTCCCTGCAATCTCGTACCACCCGAGCTCGCGTCCCCAGCTGTTCCACATCCTGTCCAACACCCTCAGTTTCTCACGCCGACCAAGATTGGGATCCTCCAGATCCTGTACGTCCTCGACGAACCCTTCACGCAACCGCGATCGTGCGGGCAGCGACGTGAGCGCATAGTGCCGTAAATGCGTCAACGACAACACCAGAAGCCCCGTGGTCAGCGGTGGAATCGCATTCGAGGACGGTCACGGTTCTGGGTCTGCATGCTTGTGCGACGTATTGGGTTGGAAGAGCAAAAGGCGTTCGATCCTCCTGCTCAGGCCCCGGTCACCTTAGCGCGGTGTCATAAAAGACAACACAAACCTCATTGCAAGCCAAGTGCTCGTTCGACGGTATTTTCCACCATACCTGGGATGGCCGCCAAACACTAGTCATTTGAGGAACCCGACGACGACGTACACGACTGCGAGAGCAGGTGCGACGCCGACGAACGCAAACGTGAGTTCCTGAGACTTGAGCAGCTTGTCGATGCTCGTCAAAGTTTGGTCGAGGTTGACCTGGTGCCAGTCTTGTTCAGCGAGTCAAAGGCGATCAATATTGTACCAACCTTTGCTTTTTGCACTTGTATGAACAATGACCTTGGCAAAGTGCCTGCGACGACAGACTTGAAGGGCCGTTTGATGTCGTCTTCGTAAATCTCGAGGATGGGCGTAAAGTCTCCCATTCGTATCTAGTTCGACAGCGCGGAAAGTTGTGCTTGGTTATAACCCAGCCTGTCTTGGGCGAGCGCGAGCGCCATTCGCTCGAGAGACTATCAGAGAACACGGTGAGATGAGAGATGAACCAGGGCGGCAACGGACAACGTACGTCCATGTCGGCGGATACTGCCTCGGGACGAACAATGACACCTTCCTCTCCGCCTGCTCGGATAGTCCTAAAGACTCCACGGATAGGTTCCAAGAGCCAATCCGTGACAAAGTTATGCGCGGTCTCCAGCGCATCCATCGTCAGATCGGTCAATGTCGCTCGGGAAGCATAGGCCATTTTGACACAATAAAGGGTCAGAGGCGGAAGGAGCACTACACGCGGCCACAACAGCGTCCACCGTGATGGTCGACGGAGATCCCGGACGTCGAGGTAAGCCGCATGCTCTTTCTTGTGCGTGTCGAGGATGGCCTTGGACAGCTCCATGAAATTGGACAACTCGTTCTGCTCCGAGAGCTCAACCGACGGTGCAAAACCCAGCGCAGACACGAACTCGACCAGAAGATCAGGAATGGATACACATTGGATGGACAAGGCTCGCACGAGCGCGGGTCTCATTCCGACCAAGCACTTCCGCTCTGTCGTTTCGTAGCTTCTCGTTCTCCTGCCACTTCAGACGACACTCGTCGCGCGCGAGGGAAAGCGGGAAATAGAGCGCAAATGTCAGACCGTTTGCGAGTCGTCGGACGGTATTGCGCAGAGTGGAAAGAATCGTAGAGGCAGAACCGTGTGGGTCGACATGGAGAGCGGGACCATTCAACCGCGTCAGCGTGGCCGAGGGACTGTTCTTCAAGTGCGGAAAGAAGATGGACAGGAACGGGTTGAGCTGCGAACGACCTTGGGACGAGAAGAGTTGGACGCGGAGAGAAGAGGGACGAAACGTCGACAAGTGAAGTGAACCGTCGCTGGATCGCAAGGCGCGTAGCAGGTTCAAAATACGTCTCGGGAACGCTGGCGAGGGTGGTCAACGTTGGGCGGTCGCGAGGTACAGAAACTTTATAGTTACTCTGAAGGAGGTACAAGGCGGCGAGCTGGTTGGACTGTTCGACCTCGGCCCACCACTCTGCGTCGCGTTGAGCGGCGCTGGCCTCGTCCAAGTAGAGGTCGAGAGCATGCGAGTACAGACCAAATGCAATCTTTGCAAAGACGACCTGGCGCTGCTGCTCAGTACGTAGGACTCCATCGTCATCTTGAAGAAGCGTCAACACGTCGCGAATGGCGTTCGCGGTGAAGGGTGGGTTGAGCAGTGCGTCGAGACCATCTAGCTGAGTGTTGGCGAGTGAAAGGAGCGGTTGGGTGTAATGAGCAGAGTACATGAATGGTATGGTACAAGACTCATTCGTCCCTCCAGATTACCTTCCCCGCGGCCCATCTGTCTCCCCACATCATCCGCTTGTGATACGTCTTTCTCAGCTCCCTGAATTCCCTCACAAAGTCGTCCACGTCCGAGGATCCAGTGGGGGAAGAGGATTGTACAAACGACGTTGCGAGCGTCTCGGACGCGTTGTCCTGGTCCGTCGTCGCATGGCGGAGGCGGAGGAGCAGAAATTGCGGGCTAAAACGCTGCACTCGCGTCAGCGCAACGCCGAGCGGGGTCGAGCAGCGATGGGTACCTGGTAAACCTCCTTTTGCTCGCGCTCGACATCCTTCCAGCGTGCCTCGAGAGCCTTTGCTTGGTCGAATGCGTCCTTGGTTTCGGACCGCAGTTGGCACAGTCGGTCTTGGAGCGACAGATTCGTCTCTGCGGAGCGTGTTCTCAGTTCGTGCGACGCAGGGGGACGCAGAGTCACGGACGGGCGATCGCCTCGTTGGCCATTCCCAGCTCTGTCTGTGATTGATAGAGGGACTTGACGCTCGGGAGGGAATGAAAGACGGCCTGAAAGTATGCAGGGTCATTCAGGAGGTCTTCGAAGCCGGTTCGGCTGGCATGAGGAGGTCAGCGCGGGGATGGGCCAAGACGAGGTCGGCGTGCCTCAGATGAGACAACTCGGGAAATTCTGCCATGAGCGGGGTCGTCGCCATTCGTGGTGGTAGTACTAGTTCAAGTCACTCTCTCTTCATGTCCACCATCGTCCTGCCCGGCGAGCGCGTCCCAGCGCAACACGTCAACCTCAAGCTTGGTCCAGGTTTGCTACAGCTCTCGGCCCATCACGCACCCGCGCACGGACAGCCGATCATATCGACCCGTGGAGGGCAACTTCATCACTCTGCAAACAACAGCCGCTGGTGGGTCGAGGGCAATGGGCGACGGGCGAGTGTCTTTCGGCTTCCCCTCGAGCCGTGCGTGTGCGCTTATCTTTGTCCAGTATGTTCCAGCGCCCCAAGAGAGCGTGATCGGTGTCGTCCTCGGACGCAGGGGCGAGGGATGGCGAGTCGACATCGGGTCTGCACATCCTGTGCTGCTCGACGGACTCGCATTCGAAGGCGCCTCCAAGAGGAGCAAGCCCAACCTCAAGGTGCGCTCAGCACCATGTCAAATTGGGCTTTATTCGCCCTATGTTGAGCGTCTGTGACAGACTCGGAGACAGATAACTTCTCGTCCGGGTCGAGCTCGGCATCTGGGTCCTGAAGATAGAGCATATCAGTTTGTGGGGCAGGCTACATCTACAGGGCAGATTTAATTGATGTTCTATAAATGGACATACCGGATAGGCTACGAAGCGCCAGCAAACGCCCTCCAAGAATCGCGCCAAACACAGATCATCCCAGTACCCGTCCTTCCCTTCCGCCTTGCTTTTTGCTTTTCTATGATTCTTCGCAGTCCCGTTGGATTTCTCCCCGTTCGTAAGCGCACCTTGATTGACTCTGTCCGTCTCGAGCACGCCAAGATCTTCGAGAGCTTGATTGATATGAGGAATCATGCGCCCAAGCACGATTTGGCGGGGAGCATGGGAGATGGCGAAAAACACATAAGCAAGCTCAAGCGCTGGTAGGATGAGTCTGTTCTTTTGAGCCAAATACTTTCGCGCCTTGTGACAAGTTGCGAGCGAGACCTGCCGAGTTTTGAGAGCTGCGAGTTCTTTCTCGAGCTCAAGCGCGTACGTTCGCCAGTCTCGATCGTTCTTTTCGTTTGTGGCAAGTGGAAAGTGGGACTGAAGGTCCAACTGATACGCTGGTCTGTATTAACAACAAGCCTGTTCACCATGACTGACTGACTGACACTGGATGGACTGATCTCTCGGTTTGTGTTTGAGAACGACGAGGGCCTGTTCAACGTCGGTAAGATGACATGACAGTCAAGGTGAAACGCACGACGGCGAGTCGGACGACGGAACATCGGTCGGAGTGGGACATGGCAAGTCAACAATTCACTACGTATACAAGTCACAATTGTAGTCGTTACTTGGACTTCAGGCTCCTTCACTTTAGACTCGAGCTCAGCCTGTAAATTAGCGTTGAATGGTTGCTTGTCAGATATAAAATTGAAAACGCACGAGCTGCTCCTTGTGTTTTTCAAGCTAAACAACCATTTGAATACCATGGAGGAAGAAGACGTTGTTCCACACGCACCTCTTCCCTGAGCGCTGAGCTTGCGTAGGAGCTCTTCATCATGTTTCCGTGCGTATTGGTCTGCGCTCCGTCAAGACGAGGTAATTGTCCCGGTCAATTAAGCTTACCCTCGTGAGCCTTCTCTTTCCTTCTGTAGAATGGGTTAGTGTCGAACCCTACCAAAGTAAGAGATACGACACACGGCCGGCGCCAAAGGTAAAGTAAATGAACAATAACGAGGGAGGGCCTCGAAAGACGAGAATGGGCAACGAGCCCAGTGCCAAAGGGAAGTAAACCGACCTGGGGGTCCTCAAAGGAGGCAAACATGTCGCGTTCTTGTGTCGCATGTATCCTCCTCCACCCGACTTTCCTCCGCATTGCCCCTCTTTCCTTTGTCAGGGACGTGCATTCCACTGTCACCCATAGTACATGGTACAAATTGACAGTGACTCGGACTAGGTATGGGTAGGACTAACTTGTCGGGCGGAGTACACAATTAGTCGAACTTTTTTTGATTCTACGACACGCGCATCCATTTCAGCATGGTCGATGGCATGCGGAGGATACAAGGCTTGGTTATGAATAGCAAGGGTAGCAGGAAGGCAGCTGTTGTACGACGAGGGCTGACCCGTCCA
>JBBPNG010000643.1:0-18413 GCA_038091095.1 Leccinum incarnatum
TATTCCGCTCGCGTTCCATCGCCCGAAGGTTCAGGGAAACTCCAAAGTCTGAAAGTTTGATGTTTCCGGTCTTGGTGGATTGGATGTTCGCAGCCTTGAGATCGCAGTGCACAACCTGGCATCTGTGGAGGTAGTGCAAGCCCTCCAAGATCTTGACGACATAACTGGCGACAAGGCGCTCGTTAAGCTTGCCAAACGCCTTGAGCGTCTGTCCGAGCGAGCCGCTCTCCGCATACCTCGGACGGGCATCAGCGATCATTGTCATCAGTTGCAAAATGAAATTTGCTCACTCAAGGATGATGTTCAGGTATTCTTCGTCTCTTACCATGCCTTCATACTTGACGATGCCTGGGTGTGTTAGACTTTTCATCAAATCGACCTCCTTCATGAGCTGCATGACCTCTTCCTCTTTGAGACCCTCCAGCCGAATACGCTTGACAGCCACCATCTGACCCGTAGTCAGATTCAGGGCCCGGTAAACGACTCCGAATTGCCCTCGACCGATACAGTTCCCGAGTTGCTATAAGTGGAGATACATCAAGTGCACAGCAAAAGTCCGAGACACAGACTCACGAATTTGACAGCAGGTTTTCCCTGTTCTTCAACGACGATCGTCTGGCGGGTCGTGCTACCATCCATCGACTCGCGTCCCGGTAGATCACTGACGTTTTCTGTTATCACATATACTTCAAGATCGACAACATTTCCATACCTGGAACGACGTGATCTCCCAAGCTCGCCGTATGAATTTGGTCGACTGCGCTGCCATGCCTTTGGATCATCAAACTCGCTGGCGAGTCGACCACGAACAGGACTGTGCGGAGAGTCGGGACAGGGCGACGCTCGGCTGCTGTGCTCCCCAGATACTACCCTGGGAAACGGTACCGCGGACGAACTACCTTCTCTGTCTGTATCGTCCAAGTTGCCACGTGGCATGTAAATTCCATTGCGGCGAGCACCGTTTCTTGTGCTCGAGCGGCGCAATATCACTCTGGAACCAGAAGATTGGATAGGACTATCAGGACTAGCATCGCGGCGCAAGATGGATTCCTTGGGCAGGAGCACGGAATCCACACTGTGTCTGAGACGGTGGGTGGGTTGTCGCGGGGAGGATGAACCTGAATCGGTGCCATCATTGTGGCGGGAAACACCGACGAGGTATGGCTTTCGTGATGGAGAGGCCGAAGCAGGGCTGACGCCGAGTGGCGATTCTTCTTGGCTGGTGCTTGTCCGGATAGGAACAATTTGGGGAGGGCTTCCTTCGAAAGCATCCAGGAAATCGTCGGGCCATTTCCCTTTGCCAAGTCGAACACGAAGTTGTTCGGGTCGACGGTCCCGCTGGCCATCGCCCACAGGCGACCTGGCTCGGGCAGTCTCCCGAGAGCTTGATCCACAGGCACTGTTTTCCTCTTCCTCGAGTAGACTGACTAGATCAAGTGGAGCGGGTTCGCTAGGTCTTCGATCCCTAGGTCGGGAACCTTCATTGCTGATATTGCGCCTCCTACTCATTTCCTCTGCCACGGAGGCAGCCACAGAGCTAGCTTCTGTCCTGGTGAAAGATGGAACCTCTGAACCAAGCGACGTAGCCTCGGTGGTGACAGTCCTGATAGTGCCGAACTTGTTTTGGGCATTACTGTTACGGCGAAGATCGAAGATGCTGGAATACGTGGTGTTTTCCGTGATATTGCTTGAGGTTCTCGATTGTCTGAGCGGAGAATCGTGACCGCGATCTCCCATGGCGACACTGGAAGATTGAGACCCGCGGGTTGGAAAGTCGAGGAGATTGGCATCGTGTGGAAGAACACCGCCACGTCCATTGCTATGCTTAGATTTAGGAGTCGGAATGATCACATTCTCTGGGAAACCATTACGTTCCGTGCCAGAAGAAGTTCCCGACTGGGGACTATCTGATCGTAGCGGGGGAAGAGTGGATTCTGGTGGCGTCAAACACTTTCCACCTAAAGAAAGAGGTGAAGATACCGATCGCCGCTGGGTTAGATTGGGGGCCGAGGAAGCGGCAGAAGAAAGGGATGATGGGGAATAGTAACCATTCTTGGACGTCCCATCCTTGTTGCCTTGACCAGATATCACTTTGTTTCGGTTCACAGGGGGCGTATCACATAGCTTTAAGAAGGAGATGATTGTTCTTGCCACACGACATAGGGCCTCCGGGGTTGCTTCAATGAGATCATCGCGATAAAAAAGGCACTCAGAAGACACTCCATGAGACGAACATGCCGCGAGGAATTTGGAAATGTTGGTAGTGCGCTTGAAGCCGTCTTCTCGCGGATCAATTCTCAATATCGCAGAAGGGACATGCTTGTTCATTAACCTAGGTGCGGGATGAGTCAGCTGACCCGCTTCGAGGACGATAATACTTACTGGCACAGGACCACACCATCCCTGAGGGCTTCGCAGAACAGCTTTCTCTCTCTCTCCTCTCCGGCGTTGCTGACGACCATTGAGGTCAAACCTGTTGCACCAATCTGGCTCGAGCTTGCACCTGGGAGAGCTCCACTCTTGCCCCATATGCGCTCGAGACGCACCAAAGGTTGCAATCGGACCTCTACCTCGGCCCACTCCCTTGCGTGCTCGCTGCGTGACAAGTGAGGTGGTGGTTTACGTAACTCCTTGGACAACATGGAGGTAGCGTTGCGAATTAACTCGCGTTGTTCGGGAGTCGAAGAAGAGCTTAGGGAGGCAGCAGATAGATTGAAATTGCGATTGTGAACATATCCTGAAGATCTTTGCGTCGGAGAAGTAGCGCGGGACCGTGAGAATGGAGAGGTCGGCCTAGGGGAAGGTGATGCCAAGCGGCGTTGGGATTCCACCGAGGACCGCCTGGGCATTTCAGTGGACGGTCTGTGAGCTAGTGATTGATGGGAAGCATCGACAGATGGACGAGGAGCGTCGACTGACAGCCGTTTGCTAGGGGTGGGTGATGTTGGAGGAGTGGCAGGTAAATGAGTAGCCGATGCAGAAATAAGGCCTGGGTGAAAAGTCGGGGTCACTCGCCTCGCTGACGTACGAACTTGAGCGGGGCTAGCTGTACGGCTTGGAGTGGGAGAGGATGGCGGGCTGTGGAAAGGAAGATTTATTGCACTCGCAACGCCTGCAACGCCTAGCCTTTTCGCCACTCCTCGGCCACCTGGCTGTGGATTGGGGGATTCAGGTGGACTTGGCAGGTCACTACTTTTCCGAGGAGCGTCGATGGAAGACCGAGCACTAGGTGGTGACGAGGTGAATATAGAAGAGGGTCTAGATTTACCAGCCCGCGGCGACACCGTCCCGTTGCGTTCTTGAGTTCCTGGTACGGCGGTCCGACGAGGGGCCAAAGGTTGAGGTGCACTAATTTCCCTGATTGTATGCTGCATGGTCGCTCGACGACTGCGGTCGCACGCAGTAAAAGCAGCGGCAGGATCGGATGTTGTGTTCACTACTGTGGCGGGCTGGGAATCTGGAGAAGGTATGGGAGGGGAAGAAAGCTGAACGGCAGGGGAAGATGCTGAGGCCTGTAGCAAGGAAGGGGTGACAAAGCCCGTCCAGCCCGCCACGCGAGGCGGATCGTGCCCCTCCTCATTGTTTACATGCTCTATGGAGACCCTGGCGCGGTCAACGAGAGATAGGGTCGGAGTTGAAGAGGGCGTGACGGTGTTGCGACGTGCTCGTCGAAGCCCCACTTTGGACTCAAAACGCCTCAACATGCCCGACCTGCCGTGGTCATTGTCACGATCCGCTGTGGGAATGATATCAACGGTGTCCTTTGGTTTGGCGGAGATGGCATCACAGTCACCGCCAGGGGATGGGGACTTTGCTCTTGACCGGGTTGCAGATTTGATACCGTGCTCAAAGGACGATCGGATGCGTTGTCTGAGAGTCATTTGTGAGGACTCTGGTGTGCCATAGCATGTCTCTGCTCCGCGCGAGAATGGGATGGGGAGTGAAGTCATAGTCGAGGGACTAGATAGAGTCAAGCATTGACCACATGTATGAAACGAAGGAGTGTAATGGTTGCCAGATGACGAGCAGGGCAAGGTACGAGAGAGTTATCTCTACTTGACCCATACTTGGCAGACAACCTCGATCATGGGGTGTGACATAATTTCAAGCAACACGTGTCGGAGTTTTAACTGCTCCTGTCTTCAGTCAGTCAACATCGACATGCCCGCACGGTCAAGAACGAAACGTCCAAAGGAAAAACCGACAAAGACGGAGGAACTCGTGAGTGACTTGGAAAAGGAGAACAAGTCACGAACAGCACGCACAAGATCGAAGAAACCAGCAGACGACCCCACATATTGTATCTGCAATCAGCCAGACGATGGTTCCCCAATGGTCCTCTGTGCAGAGTGTTCCGGGTGGTGCGTGTCCTCTTGTGCCATTTTTCGACGACGCCTCACCTGTCTGACCAGGTATCACTTCCGTTGTGTGGAGCTAAATGCAGAGCAGGCCGAGGATCTGGGTATGTTGCATCTCATCGCCATCGCCCTTTCTTGCTCATCCTTCCTGTAGAGGTGTATGTCTGTCCTACTTGTACCGAAACTACCGGTCGACGCATGATCAGTGAGTGTCACCGGTCCACTATGCTTTTTTACGAAATGTACATCGAACATATGAGTTCTGTATCTCTACTTGTTCGCTATCCCCGTCGTCGTCTGAGGCACCTATTCTCGCGCTTTCTCTGCCAGACCATCCGTCCCTCTCGCACGATGGTTGCTGTCATAACGCATGATGCGGCTCACAAGCTCAAAAGCTTTACGTTATTGACGCGCAACTATGTTTGTTGAGTCCGATGATCTGGTATGAGTCCCGGTAGTTTGAGCGCCTGTACAATCGTAGATGCCCGGTGACCGCGACCACACTACTTAAGCCCTCGGTTCCGTCGGGGCCACCCCAGCTCGTTTTCGTTTCTCACTTGTGCTTCATCTTGCCGACCCGTGCTGACTAGACCAATCTGTCTGCAGTGAAGTGGGAGCAAGCAGATGCCCATCCCCATCTTATCGACCTCTTGCATGATCACGACGGCCCAAATCCGCCTCTCAATCGTTCAACGCCACCTCCCGCCTTATCACCTTCCGCATCGGAGGAGGACCCAGATAGCGAAGACGACTATGTAGCAGAACCCCAAACGGCAAAAAGGAAGCGCCCCTCTAGGGTCTGTCCTCTTTTCTTGCTCTCTCACGTCCATCTGCTGATACGCGGTATTTGTAGCGTCGCACGCGTCAGGTAATTTATGCAACGGATTCTGATGAGGATCATCACTCCGACACTCTCTCACATGACCCAAATGCCCGCAAACTGAGCACGCCATTCTCGGAAGCTTCGCCTGGCCCAGCTAGCCATCTCAAGCGCAAATCGGGCGGGTCCCACCAAGCCCGCGAAGCAAAACGCAAAAAGCCCTCGGAGGCTCCTCTCTCGGTGGATGACGATCCGGCAAGAAAATACTGCCTCGCAAAACTCCGCGATATGCTTCGTCCTGTTTTTTTCAGGTATCCTCATGCGGAAGCTGACGACGGATCGGGCAACAAGGTTGATTTGAAAACAGAGAATCTCGCTGACGAGGACAGGCAACGGTTGCAAGACGCGGCAGATAGCTTTTCCTCGCAGCTTGAGCAATGTCTTTTCGATCTGTATGGAGAACCCGACAAATATGGCAATCAGGGCGTCGGGCCCAAGTACAAGTGTGTTTCACTTCATGTTCCGTGGTTCTAGACTGACTCCCTATCAAAAAGGGAACGTTTTCGTATGCTTATTTTTAACCTGAGTCAGGCGGATCGTGTCGCTATTCACAAACGAATATGCTTTGCCACTATTTCTGCAATGGAACTTTCTCAGATGAGCTCCACAGACCTGGCCAACGAGGAAACCAAGCAATCCATCAAGCTCGCTGAAAAAGAGGCATTGGAACATTCCATTCTCCAAAAGACTCTCATCCCTCGCGCAAAGATCACACACAAGGGTTTGCAGGATATCGAGGACCTCAACGGGGAGTCGGTGACCTTGTTGCGTGAACGAGAAAAGGAGCGGGAAAAAGAAGAAGAACGTCGGGGAGAGGAGCGTCGGAGAGAGAGACAAGCACGACTGAAAGCCGCCGAGCAGCAACAGAGGGACAGAGCCGGCTCAATCTCACAAGGCTCGATCCCGCCCGAATCGCCAATCGTGCCACAGAGTGCCACGTGGGGTGGCCACCTTCCTGTTCACCGCGACAGCTATTCGCCTCCTGTAGGTGAAACCGTCAGATCGCCAATGCACCCAATGTTCGCGCCATCCACCTCGGAAATGCACACTTCCCCTGAGCCGGAACTAGATATCGCAGACCTCATTCACTTGGACGACGAACTTCCTCCTCAAGACACGTTTACTGATCTGTCCATCCCTGCTTTGGAAGCCTCTGTCACCGCCGCAGCATCTGATTCGCTGCCGCCACCTGAACCTGCTCCCTCGCCACCGCCCGCAACTCCACCGCCTGCTTGCGAAATTTTACCTGGAATCACCACTTCGCCGACACAACTCGTCGAGCCCGAAACACCCGCACGATCGTCCTTTGACCTGAACGCATTATGGACTTCTCCAAAAACAGAAGCTGCTTCGCAAGAAATTGAGAAAGAACCCGAACAGCAGCAGCAACAGCTTAGGAGTCAGCCAATTGTTGAAGTGAATAATGTCGCTCCCGAGGCGACCGATCAAGATTTCGACATGTTCTTGGAGAAGGATCAAGACGTGGACGTTCGCCAAGACGAGCCGCCTCAAGACCCAGAGGTGGCTTTTCAGGCAGCTCCACCAGTATGGACGGGAAAGGTGAGTGACGGAAATGTTGCTACATGATTCCTGTTTCTCATTTCCGTTCCAGGTTGCCATGCCTGTCGACTCTTCCATTCCGCAGTTGGCGCCTGTTGTTGCCCGCCAAATCGGTGGCCGGACTTTGAGTACCGATTCTCCTCTTTGGCGAACGCTTTTCCCATCTGATACGCTCCGGATCGACGGTCGTGTTCCGACGGAGAACTCTGCACAGTTCCTTTTGCAGACCAGACTGAATCCGCAAAAAGAACTCGTTGCGTGCGCATTCTCTTCTGATGGGGGTGATAACATGCTGCAGACCTTTAGCGACTTTCTATTACAAAAAAAGTAAGTCCGCCGAATGAACCTCGGAGATGGCGGTTTCATTGACTTGCCTCATTAGTCGTCATGGACTTGTATTTCCGTGGGGCCACCACCCCAAGGATTACCACCCAGGAAAGGAGCTTTACATGGTGCCGCTATTGGCGAGTGCGCCGTTGCCGGATTTCGTAGAGCTTCTAGACGACCTACGCCTACCCCACGTTCGCCAAAATAATTATGTGATCGGTATCTGGATCCTTGTCAAGGGTAAACTTGCTTCGCTTCCACCTACATTGCCAACTACTCTGCTAGTACCCCAACCCCAGCCCCACCCTTCAGCCCCACCCCCAGCTCCATCACTCCCAGCGGCCCTCCAGGCTTACCCGCAGCTCGCCAACTCCGCACTTGCTGCCGAAGTCGCTGCACTCACTCCCGAGCAAATCCAAGCCATCCTACGCACACTCTCGTCCGGCAATGGCGGTATCCCAGGTATCTCTGGTGGCCTCGCCAACGCGGTAGCCAACGTCGCGCATGCACCTCCTGCTATCCCGCCACCGATGTCGACGGCCGGTGTACCCCCCATAGTGCACGGCCAACCACACTGGCCAGGTGGTGTAGTACCAGGGTATCCAGTACCACCCCTGCCTGGCGTCCGCCCCGGTATGCTGGCCGGTCCCGGCCCCGTGGCTGCATCCGGTCCCGGTCCAAGTACTTTCCCGCCCGGTGCACCGCCACATGCACCCGGAGCGTCCCCGTTTATGGTGCGAACGCCGCCTCACGGCCCTGCTGGTATACTCCAGCCCCCCTCCGGTCCGCGGGGAGGTGTGTACGGACAAGGACGGTTCGATCGTGACGACGGTCCGGACGCGCGGTACCGCGACGAGCGTGCCGGTGGACAATGGCAGTCGCCGAACGGACGCGGGCCGCCGGGGAGACCTCGGGGGAGGGGTCGTGGGCGCGGTGGTGGCGGTGGCGGTGGCGGTGGGGTAGGGGGAGGTGTTGGGAGCGGCGAGTTTGTGGGCCGGCCCGTGGATGCTGGGTGGGCGCGACATCGTTCCGGTTCGCAGGAGGATCGAACGCGTTGGGATGGGCCGTCGCCAACTCGGCGATGGGGTTGAGGCCTACCTCTTTCGTTCTTCGCCGGTCCATAACTTATCAATCATCTTTTTCTTTTTTTTTCGTCCTTCCTTTGTTTCGGTTTTATTCTCTCTCTCTCTCTGTCGGATATCTTACCTGCGTACATATGTGCTTTTTGTCGATACTGTAACTCGTGCCTGTAAAACCTGCTACATTGTACTCGACTGATCAAGTTTCTCGAGCACTCACGAAGCCTGGAACGACAAAAGATAAAATACGAAGTAGATATATATATAAAGTACTTTGACGCATTCGCTCTACTAGAACGGCGAGTAAACGAAAGAGAAGGGAGAACTTTATGTACATTAGAAGATCTTTGATAAAAAATTAGACGAAAAAAGTGACTCGATCCGCTCAATGTGCGCGGTTGTTCCTGCAACCTTCTTGCTCTCTGCGGCCATCCCATCGTCAGCGCTGCAACTGCGCATGAAGCTGGACAAGCAACCCCTCGATCCGCTCCTGCCGTTCCTCCATCCTCTCCATCCGTTTCATCCACTCAGACATCCCTCCATTCTCTTCCAAAGCTTCTTCCACCTGTTCCGCAGTCATCATCTCCCGTTCCCTCCCCGTCACCTGCAGATCAGAAGACAGAGACGAAGGACCCATCAACGTCTCCGTGCGCGTGTCAAGTGGTGGGTACGGCGGTCTCCCTAACCCAACCGGTCTCGCAACGGGCGCCAACAACAACGCCGCCTCGCTTGGACGCTTGTGCATCGATTGCATCGACGCCAACCGGCGACGGGTCGCAGGGCCGTAGCCGAGTTGCGGCTGAAGCAAAAGCGCAGATCCACTACTGGGGGTGTCCCAGACGGCGTCCTCCGTGGTAGGCACATCATCGAGGATGACTGGCTGATAAACCTGGGCGAGTGGGCTTTGCGCGACGTCGGGTTTGTGGATCGAGGGGGTCAGCCGCCTGCGGAGGGAGATGGGCGCAGAGATCTGGCGCTGGTGACTGATGTTCCGCGGGGGGGAAGGCTGACTTTGCGGTGCGTGTTGTGGATTATGATCAGGCTCGTGTTCCTTTGGGGTCGGTGGGCGCGTTGGGCGGAGGGAACGTGTGGACGGACGGCTGGATTTGCGGGATGCCCGACGCTCGAGGACATTCCTGTTAGAAGGGTCGAGAGGTATATGGTCTGTGTCATCTTCGGTTGCTACAGCCTGCTCCATTTCGTCTTCAATGTCAAAAATCTGGTAGTACCTGAGTATCCCGGATTTTCGTATGAAAAGGAGCATGACGTACGACATCAATGTCAGCACCCGATCCTGCTAGGCCATCGAACAGTGCTGTAGGGGTGGACAGTCATCTTTCGAGCAAGTAAGAACAATAAATCCACTTACACATCCGCTTGATCGGGCGTGGCAAGTTATCCGCGACCTTTTCAAATACTGATGTGATCGTTTCGTAAAATCCCAGCGAGCCAGTTTTCTTTGCTTGACCTAGAAAAATGTGAGGAAGCGCAGCTGGCTTATCGGTTCCCAACTCACGTTCATACCACGCGATGAGGAGGAGCATAGGAAAATTCGTGACTCTGCATCAAGGTAAGTACCAGATGATTTATGAGATGCCAAAGGCATATGACCTTATGAGAAACACATTGACCTTCCTAGCAGTCAGTTGCCGATCACAAATATAGCTGAAACAGCTTACTTTGTGGAACCATCTTGGGCTCAGAACATAACTAGAGGGAAGAAGAATGCAAACAGCAACTAGGTTTACAGGCGGCTGATAAGAAAATAGCGAGTCGGCCTTGACCCTAACAACGTTATGGGTCAGCGGCGGATGAACAAAACTTGGCACAGATGTACCCTTCGATTGTAGAGACCGCTTTTCTGAACATGGCCTAAATGGCAGGATCAGCGGGGCAATCATGAGCCGAGAACATAAAAACAACCTCGGCAGCAGCATCCTCGCTAATCTTCGCGAAAGTATTCGACAAGATCTATCCAGCGGTGTATCACGGGTACCGTCACCGCTAGTGTTGATACACTTACAGAAACAAGGACTGTCACTCTGTGAGATATATCAAATCATCGCGACACCATGTCCACGTACCAGTTAGCAACAACGTATTGCTCAGACATGCGTACATGATCATAAGGATCGGACCGATTATGGGGTCAAATTCGTCTGCAGGAATAAGCAACTAGAAGAATGTGTATAGGAAAGACTAACCTGCCCTATCAAAGCCAATCGCATCGAGTCCAAACCAGAGATCAAGCATCCACCACGCAATAGTGCTGCGAGACAGAATATTAAATACGGATGCCAGGGAATAAAAGGCGAGAAATACCTCGAGGAGTATCTAGAAGAAGTGTGTCAATCGTCATCGAATAGAACAAAAACTATGGGACGTACCCTGCGCCTTTGCGACTCAAGCTGGCCGGTATTTAGGTCGGTTTAGATAGGGAAGCAAGCAACTTACGTCCATAATGCATAAAGGAAACCACAGAAGCAGAAGGCCGCGATAAGCATGAGGGCAATGAACTGCACTAACATTGCGCGGAGAGAGAGGACCATGAGGTTGTTTTTTAGCGTGACAAAAGCAAGTCTGCGAGTGGTAAATGATCGGCATTCCATCATCAAGCAGATGATCTCACCTTGGGAATAATAAACAAGCCATTACGGCGAGAAAGTCTATGCCAATATCTCTAGCCCATCGATCTGAGTACATGTTAGCATAGTGAGAGAAAGCGAGGAAAAACTATTACGGTGGTAGAAGATGCCGTATATCCTGAATATTGCATATATAAAGTACGTCGTGACTGTCATGACAAGAGATGAGATGAAGTGAATCAAGGAAAGGGTAAAAGATATCAGACCAAGAGCTAAATCAAAACCGTTCTAAAGTTCGTTGCTCAAATCAGACGTCTTCCATGAACTCGGTGCGAGTGCCACAAGGCTCACCCAAGTACCCTTGAAGTAAACTGAAGGAGGTGAGCGGGGTTGCGTCGGGAGACGTAATTACTTACCTTTGATACCATGTTCTTGCATAGCAGCCAGTTTCTCGAGAGTGAATCCCAGGGCATATACCATGAATATTGATTCTGCAGTGTTTATTCTGTGACGCTCGTTCATTTCGATAGCAATGACGAAGAGGACAAAAAGGATCAAGAAGCTAGAGAAGCGTCAGTGGACTCGTAGAGAAAGGATAGATGCGGTGTACTTTATATACTCCATGACAGAACGGATAGCAGGAACCTTGAGACTGGGAGGATATTGAGGAGACGCGCGGGAAAGGTAGCGAAGACGTACCGGTAGTGATCGAGAAGGGGCGCCTTGTGGGGATCATAAAAGTGAACGGGAGTGCGTTTGTATCGCTAAACAACGTCATGTTGAGGTAAAGAGGAATGATGGAACAACTTACGTCTGAGAGGATGCAATGGCTGCTCTCGGCCTGGTAAACACACTTTCCACTGGTAGAATTGTTAGCGATGAAGAGACGATGGATGGGGACGCGTACATCCAAATGGCATGTATAACTCTCTGACAGGGAGAACTTTTTATGAAGCGGCGTGCCTTTGAGATGATGGCCATTTCGATCGCATTTCCGACGTGGTCCTCGAGGTCGTCGTCGCGCAGCTGTCTGGCGAGACTGAGGACATGGGCGTCTGCGCCAGACCAGACCGGCCAGGATGTGGTGAGTGTACGGACGAGATCAAGGGTGTTGCTACCGTTGTCGCGGAGGATGCGAGTGGCCAGGAGTTCACAGAGGGCGGCACGGGTTGCAGAGAGGGGGCCGGTTGTGAGGTTATTCTGGTCGCGTACGAAGTATATCCTGTTTAGGAGAAACGCAAATACTACGCATCTGTTCCCTGCGCGCTGAATAGCGTTGTACTTATCCTCGAGGGGACGAATGACTGTGTAAGTAATGTCGGGGGCTAAGAGCTGTAGGGGGATAAGGGCGACGCGGAACAAGTGTAGAACACACAACGAACCGCTTCCAAGGAGAGTGGAGTATCTGCATATAAAAGGTGGGTCACCGAGAAGAGCGGAGAGAGTGGAACGACGGACCGATGCAGTGCTGTAGGGCGGCTCTACCGGATCAGTCATTCAAAAGGCAGTTGGACTACGCACGATAACGTCCTGTAGGAAGTTGAGAACGACCCGCATTTTCAGTAAAACGCAACACCGACCGCTCTGATGGCGTGTACGACTGGCCACACGGGCACATCACCGAGGAGAGGTTGTCGTTCCATGCAGATAAGTCCTTTCTCACGCTATATAAAACGGTGGCCAAAAAGGCAGCCGATCTGATCTCAGCAGCATGATACCCGAAAGGGTCTACGAGAGCGATGGATAGGAATGGTGCTCTCCGAGCTGACCGTTGAAAACTGACAAGTCCACCAGCGTTTGCTTCTTTCAACACAGCCTGTATAATATGAGCGAGGTACCAGTGCCAGGTGCTTCTGAATCTGGGTGACGTTCGGAAGTATCTAAGTTACATTCTCTAGTATGTACTTGCTATCTTTCTGAGACTGCTTCTCACTGATCAGTAGGCAGTTCAGATGAGGTCGTTGCCTCAGCCACAACACCATCAGCTTGTGTTTGAAGCACCACTTTGGCGTTCTTGCCTTTTCCCGGAGGCGGGGGATGGTACACCTTCTCCTGGGAGTAATGTAAGCCCGTAGTAGCACAGGATGTCACTGTAGAACGAGACTTGCCTTCTTCTTTTTCACCTCTTTCTTCGCGTTCGGATCTGGGTATGCAAGTTGCTCGATCTTTTTCCACTCTTCGTTTTCCAAGAAAGCGGCTCGTATAGGCTCCAGCAAACTGATGATCGCATCTCGCACATTCGCTTTGAGATCGCCCGGGTGGATCTTTTTGGCTGCAAAGTCGTCCTCCAACTCCTGGTATGTCTTGTAATGGCTCGGGCTCCCACCCCTTTCCCGCGTGATCGTGAACACGGAGCCCTCTGGCGCGTTGTCTGTCACAAACGGCTTTTGAGATCCTGTCGACTCCTTGCCCTCGTCCTCGTCCTCGCCTGTTTCGCCCCGTAACCGCTCCAAGCGTATTTCGCTTATGGGTATCAGCACGGCCTTGATGAACGCGAGCAACCCGTTTTCCGTTACGTTGCCTTCCTCGCAAAAAGCTTTCTTGATCTTTCTCTTCACAGCTTCTGGCGTATCTAAAAAGTCTATCTTTGAGTCTGGATCAGAAGACGACATTTTGCCGCCCATGAGACCCGGGACCATGGTATTCATCAAGTGAGCCCGTTTGGCGTAACCCAGTCTTGGTAGGTACAGCTCTGCGTAAGTGAAGATCTTGCGCTGCAGACGACGTATGCGTCCGATCGGGCGAATCAGACGATAAATCGATCTCTCTAAATTACCACGCACCTGGTCGGCACCTCCAAACTGAAAGTCGACGCCGAGGTATTGCTCGTCAAGCGCTTGTAGCCCAGGGTAAATCAGCCCGCTCAACAATGGGCTCTCGACTTGCTTCACGACCTCCGATCCCGCCTTTTTGGCATCATGCTCTGTGACGATCGTGCAAAGCTTATAATTGTCGAGGTTGTACTCGCGAGAAAGCTGGTAGTCCGAGCCTTGTACGAATATTAGCTTCGACAACGGTACACCGAGGGACTTGAGGACGGCTTGTAGTATAAACTTGTAGTATATCGTCCTGTGCGCAACGAGGTCGAGGGGCGCTTTTAGGTTATCAAGGAATGCGTGCACGTCTGCGATTCGTGTCGTCGAGAATTACGTTTCGTGCAATCGGGATCGGGTCAACATACCTGCGAGGAGGATCTTGACTTCGACCCCCGCTCGGAGGAAATCCGCGATCTTGATTAACGGAACAAAGTATCCGATGTGTGCTGCAAAACAACAATGAGTTCTTGCTCAAGTGTCCGATGACGGAGAACGTACGACGCCCTGTTGGCGTGGTTCCTATCCCAGACAAAGCAACATAGTCAATCGTCGCTCAAACCTTGGCAGAAAACGAGGCGCATACCCCAGTAACATTTAGGTGATCTGCTGCCTTCTGCGAGAATGTTCTTGATAATGTCTCCGCCGAGGACTTCCTGCAGCCGGCGAGTGATCAGGTGGTATTTTTTGTCTAGGTGATCTTCCGATGCCATCTGGAGTCAAAAAGGAAGGGTGGTACGGTGAGTCACCTCATTGGTCCAAAACGGTCCCAGCTTCGTCGTTCCAAGGGATTCGGCAACGACCGCGAGCCGCACCTCAGCCCGAGTCTGCACCCGTTGACTAGCTCCACTTTGTGGGCCGGAGCGTGCGCAACACCGATGCATCATCTCTGTCGGTCTCGGTCGTCGTGCTCGTGGCGGCGTTCATGTGGTCCGTCTCCTCCCTCACACGTCCGTTCGCTGATTTATATATGCCTGACAGCTTCTCCCACATGTCGACGTCACCTTCCTCAACTCTCTCGCTCAACCTGCAACCTCAAGCATCTTCCCTAGCGTGCATCGACCCCCCGCGCAATCCTCCTCTCCCCTCGCGTGCCACGCCCTACCGTACGCCCGGCTCATCTCCAACTCCGCACTCCTCAGGATACCGGCGAAATCTTGTTTACCAAAGCCTTTGGAAGCAAAAAATCGCTATGAGTCGCGCGCGCACGGCCCAAACCGCGTAGCGACGATGCCCTCGACGCGACCTCCATCGCGTCTCTGCTCTCGAATGCGCAAGACCTTGTTGTCCAGTGCGACTACTGTGCCTTCTTGCCTGCAAATTCATAGAGCACGTCCTTGAGATGCTAGTCCCACAGAAAAGAATCAGGCCAATGAGATGCCCGCCGTCGTTCTCTTGGAGTTCGAAGACGTTGGTGACGCCATGAACGTGCGTCGGCGATCGATGCTGGCCACCGACATTTACAGAATACCAATGCTGGTGCTGCAGGGCTGAGCGAGGACGGGCGGCCGTTGGCGTGGCAGGACATGGCGAGCCCTCGTCCTCTTGCAGCGGATCGAGGCGCGTTTTCCGAAATCTAACGTTCAAGATCGAGGGGCTCCAGATATGAATTATAACGCTCTCGAGCCGATCGTTGGAAACTCCCAAGTGGTAACTCGTAGGTTCTGTACTTTTAAGTTTTGGTCGATGAGTTTGCTTCTTTCAACATAGTCTGTATATTAAAATGGAGATCGGTGTATCATCTAGGTATTGGAAAGAATGAATCACTACTTGGGTACATGATCACGATGGCAGAAGTGTGAAACAGGATTGAATGTTGGTCACTTCGTAGGGATGACTCGCATTGATAAGTGTGCAAAAGCCATCTGAAAATAATGCCCTCGTTGTTCTTCCCAGTTATACATTAGCAACTCGACGTTCGGTGGGTCAAGCCGGACAACGAGTGATTAAAAAGGGTTCAAAAACTCTGGTTTTGTGCGTCATAGTAGCTGCCGATTGAATTCAATGACACTGCCAGCAAAGCTAAAAAAAAATGATGAAGATGGTGTTGGTATAGACAAGAAAGCAAGGCCTAATTAGGTGGTGCCGCTGAGATATATATATATTTGGTTTACGTAACACGTGTACATCATGTTATCCAGCTTGAAGCTTTTTGAAGGTTAAGCGCTAAGGCCTAAGGCTGGAACATGTACAGCGATGACACCGTCGAGTGTGCAGTGATTGCGCCACGGAAATATTGCAAAAACGACATCCGATCACTGGCATGGCGATGATAGAGTCCACATCGTTCTCCCTGATCCGGACGGAAAACAGCATCCGAGCCCGACCCTTGAAGCTGTCGAAACGAAGGGGGTGCCCAGTGCTGGGCTACCGCTGGAGCTAGCAGGACGAGGCGGGAAAACAGGGCTGAGTAGGTGACGTCGGAGATGTCCAGTGTGTGCATTTTGCGTGAGAAAGTTCATCGACTTCGTCCATATGCGACTTCGAGAGTGCGTTCGAGTAATTCTCTCGCTTGGTACGAACGCCACGAGGCGCGTCCTTTCGACGGTTGTCACGATCACCGTCGTCTTCGTCTTCTGAGGCGAGTAGAGCCGGCGGAGTGCGGGTCGAGCGTCGGGTCGGCTTACCGCCCGGATAGCTTTGATGCGTGCTGATATCATATCATCTCCGTCTGCGTCAAAGGCTCTATCCGAGGAGACGAAGCGGCCTGCTTCAACGACTTCATTAAAGTCGGTGGCCTCGTCCCGGCTGTAGTCGGCCTTCTTATGTTCAAGACGAAGCTCGATGCGTCGCCTGAGGGCTGGAGGCAATCCTTTCCAGAAATAGCGGTTGCGCTGATCTTCTGAAATCTTCTTATTCTCGACGAGCCATACAGCGATAGGATAGAAGTGATGATAATAGTAGACGAGCTCGGTTTCGGTGGTGATATCATCATTCGTGAGGGCCGCGACAACGCGTTCGACGTCGCGAATGGTATAGCGAACCCCCCTTTCGGCGCCGGGGTACTGGGAGAATATACTGTTTTTGAACTCTGCATAGTCTTGGCTTTCGTACCCTTTGAGTCGGACCCAGAAGAGCTGAGTAGTCTTGTCGACATAGCGCACGACAGTTTTGCACTTTTCTGCATCAGAGAGGCCACAATATTTGGCCAGGTCGTCGAAGATCTCGAAGAATTCGAGGGGGTCAGACGTCTCGCCATGAAACGACGGGGCCTTGGACGAAGTCGGCGCGGGCATGTCTGGATTCCTTTCGTGATCGCGGTTGACATGGTAGTAGACGGGAGTGGAGGTGGGACGGTTACGGACGTCGGAGGGGGCAATAGCGGATTAGGGGACGATGGCGCGGGGGTACTGATAGTGGCGGACGAGAGTGCGGACGGTGCGATGTTTAATGGCGTGACGATGGCGGGGTAAAACGACGGAGGGTGGCTATCGGAGCCTGATCTACGGTGGCGGAGGGAGCCAGGACGGGCGAGGACGGGCGGACTGCTCGAATCCGTGTTTGATGTCGGCTGTGCGGTCTCTAGTGCGCGCTTTGCGGCTGCGCGGGTTACGGCGGGCGGGCTTGAGACGGTTCCTAGGAGGTTCCTACGTTTAGGCGGCTTCGCTGTCGAGGTAGGGGCGGAGGAATGACAGCGTGATGGGGCTGAGTGAAAACTGTCCCCTCGCGGTGGGCCGAAAAATACGTGGATACGTTCCTATTCGATGGGAACGCGGCAGGCTGAGGGCAAGAAGAGAGCTGGGCGGGCGAGAGGATGCGGTTGCGACGACGATCGGACGAGGACGAGGAAGGGAACGGAAAACGGAAGTTCTAGTATTCGATGGCATACAGCGAGGACACGGAGGGCTTATATACATGTAGAGGAGATGGTAACAAAGTAGACAAAGAGAAAGAAAAAGAAGCTATGACGAGGATGAAGGAAAAAGGAAACAGCTCGGCGCTAGTCGGACCGGATCGGGACGTGCGGAGCGGTTTCTGAAGGATTTTCACGTCATAATTTCCCTCAGTTTGCTTGCAAGATCACTTGCCATTGCCAGTAACTGTAACTATCCGCTCACCGATCTCTGATCGGTTTGGACAATGAAGGGATTGCATTGCGACGGTGTAATTATGTCGTTGGGGACCGTCTTCGTGCTCTTCTAATAGGTTGGCATATTGAACAACTGATTCAAGCTTTGGGACAATATTTGACCGCTGAACCGTTGTTAGTACATCGTTCTGGGTGAAGAATTGCTGTAGAACTGCGTGTAGTACTCCAATCAAAATCTTCTTCGGAAGTTCTCGGGATGGAAGCCAAGACCCAATTAGCGCCCAACTGACCGTCCGCATGCCAGCACAGCCTGCAGGTTAGTAAGTTCCAGCTTCGCCGCACGGCCCGCACCCAACACCCTCCTCCCAAGTACTCATTGTATATCACCCACAGAACCATGAACACAGACAACCCCAGCCAAGCCTTGAATCCGCCCATGTCGTATGTACATCCTGTCATTCTTGGCAACGTGCTGAGCGGGGTTTTAGGGCGGCAAAGACGATCATCATCAAAGGTTCGCCATTCAAACAACAACACTCCTGTCATTGCAAGTTCATCTTCGTTTGTTTCAGACATTGGACTTCGTACACTAGAGCAGCGAAAGCTTGCGATTGCGAGGAAGTATCAAGTCGAATTTTCCGTGGGCGATACATCACGGATGACGAAGAAAGCAAAGGAGAAAAAGAATTATGCCTCATGGAATGAGAATTTGTTTTTGTGGGTGCATTCTCGCCGTTTCCATGACAGGGAACTGAATAGTGTCAGTGATGGCGAGGAACGT
>JBBPNG010000644.1:0-18364 GCA_038091095.1 Leccinum incarnatum
TCCGGTGCGAATACACCCCCCCCCGGGGGGGGGGGGGGGGGGCGGCCCCCCCCCCCCCCCCCCCCCCGACGCGGCAACACGACGACGTGACGACGACCAGAATGGGTGCCAGTGCTCGGGAATCGCATGGGTATATGAGCGCTGACCCGTGCCCGTACCCGCGCACGGGTTCACTCGCTGGTCCTGCGTGACGCGACGACGACTCACGCACTGGCACACAGGCACCCTCACCGGCCTCACCCGCGACGTCAACAACGACGACAGATCGCACGCACCCTCACGACAACGCCGACGACGACACGAGCATAGGGTAGTGTCTTGTGCTGGGCTGCGGGGGGCGTGATGGATATGGCGCGGGGAAGTTGGTCCCCTTGAGGTTGTTGGCGGCGAAGTTGGTGATGCCATGACCGATGGTGGCAGAGAGTTCAGTAATGGACTCTTGGATCTGGGTGGGGTAGTCGTACGACTCGGAGTCGTATGTCTTGGTTGTCCTACAAAAGGTGAGACAAGACGGAAACCGCAGAGTTTTTCTCTCACTTGAAGAGAGCGAGATGCGCCTGACGCAGCGCGTCGACGCGGGCCTCGAGATACTATGTGCAGAGAGGGGTCGACGGGGCGACGGTGGATGCGCTCTCGACGAAACCGACCTTGGGGCAATTCAGTGATTTCGTCCGGGGCAACCTGGCCCAGGCGTTCGCGGGTGGCTTCAAGCTTGCACGCTCAAATTGAAACCCTTGGCCAAGTCTGTTGGGGGACTGACTGAGGTTCATATTGGACACACTCGCTTTCGATGTAATACGGTGCTATCATCAAGCTTCATAAATGACATTAAGTAATATTTCTTCTCCGTGCCTCGCTCCCGCCAGCCTCCAGCCTGAGAGAACCAGCAGCGCAACAGCTCAACAGGCTCGCGGCCTCAGCCAGTATTTCTCCCTTACATCCTCGCTCTCATCCTTGACAGCTCCACAGCTCATTCCGCTTTCGGACCATCCAACTCAAATGTCGCACAGCTTAGTATGGGAGGACGTGCGTGCCCCGCATTGTCCTTGTCTTACCTCCGACTGACAGGCCCATGTAAGTCACGTTTGTTGCGCCCCTCCTCGAATAAGACAAGGCCGTCCACGCCCAGCTCATGCTCGCCGTCTTGCAACCCTTAGACGAATCATCCGTGCACGGATCGCAGAGTAGTACGATGGGGCCAGGTGCGTATCAATTCCCATGTCACGTCAAGTTGATGTCGCGTTGGCACTCTATCGAGCTTGATAGTCGATAATCTCTACCCACGAATCGTGGTTTCAGTCGTAGTTGCGGGTTAGCTTGTGTATTGCATATTTGGTAAGATTACAATTAATTCACTGGGGTGTATCAGATTTGTTCACTCTGGGATTTAGTTCAGTTCTTCGCGGATCAACTCATCAAGGCGGTCAACCTAGGAGAGGACCACGATCGCGGAGAGCGTCAATCGACCGTAGATCCACTTGGCATTGAACTCGGAGGACAATACGCCGTGCTCGGTTTATTCAGCACGGCAACAGACGAGGCTGTCTAGCCATTTTGCAAAAGATGGTTCGTATTGACACGGGTATAGTCGTACTATGTACATCCAAGGTACCCGAATTATCTGTGTTGTACACGGGATGTCCCCTATGTTGCCTCCGATTGGAAAGCTTGCGAAGAGGGTGCTATCGAGTGATTCAACGGAACCACGTGGCAGTGGCAATGAGTGTACTATGGTCCACTGTCCGGAGAGAACCTGACTGTGGCGCTCCTCACGGGAAACGACCAGTTGCAGACACTGCGTCTTGTCGATCGATTGCTGTCGTTATTTTCTTCCCATCAACCGAGATGTCCGCCGCAGTCACACCGCATCATCGTGTGCTTTGCCTCGTCGAATTCCATACAATCACTTGCCAGTGACCAGTCCCGGACTCCCAGCTACTACAACCCACGTACTACTTGGCACAGTTGCACTTGGCGGCCCCGGGCACTATGATGTCATGCCATCTGAAAGCAATGATTGATCAAACTGGCGGGACTAAAGTCGGAATGATGTACCTTTATAAGTACCCCGGGGGACCTTAGTACCTACACAGATAATTATTATTAGGCTTGCGTTGCAACCTCTACAGTGACTAAAATGTACGCTTGATAGCTCTATGTACTACGATACCTTCGTTTTGCCAACGGAAACTTGAATGCACGGAAACACCTTCCTTTTCCGGAATGTAAGCCATCACAATCGTGACTTGTTGCCAGGGTGACTCAGAGCGTACACTCACTTGGTCCCCTCACCACAGTACATTTTCGCGCGAACCACCACTTCATTCCTCATATCCTCTTCCAGAAAGTCGCCTCCCACTGATCGTTCGATTCATTAGGCTGAAATATCCAGGCACGCATCGATCATCATGCTCGTACAACACAACGTTCTCCGGCATGCTTATGCGGAAAACGAGGGAGGGATGGTTGATTCCAACGCGCTCGCGTGTCCTTTGGGGTTGAGGTTCGGGCGATAGTATGTGTGGCTGTCAGAGAGTCTGTTTGGTCTGACGGTACGTATGCTCGCATGGGGATCGTGTCTCTTGTCTTGTCTTTTCTTTTCTTTTCTTCCTTTTCATTTTCTGGCCTTTTATTCCAGATCTCTTTCCAGGGTGCAGAGATTGTTTATACTGTGTTGGACCACGGGAAAATTCGAGCATGTCTGTCTCGATGCAACACCAAGAGTGTGTATCACATTCGCGCTTCTCCTTGTGTAATGACGACGAATCGTTCAGTTTTAACAGTAGGTTCCAGCATGTTCAAATCGTATCTCAAACCGTCCACCGTTCTCAAATGCTACTGGTTTCCCGACTGAAAAGGGGCTTCGGGAGGCCAAGGTGATTGCTGAGGCGAGGTTGAGGAAGGATCAGGAAGAGGAGAAGATTGGGTTGGTGCGTGTCATCTGGGACGTTTTCTGTGGCTCTGGAAGGAGGAGTAACCGAATGCGCCCAACAACATCCCCCAAGGAAAAATCAGTCCATCGTTACTCGTAGAATGTGGCGATACCAGTGTTATGGTCCCGCCCAGCCCGACAACATCCCCCGAGGAAAAATCAGTCCATCGGAACTCGTCGAATGCGAAGTACGCCCTTCCTCCTCGGCGCTCTGTTGCGTCTTTGTTGATACCAACGGTTTCCCCCAGTCTTCACTGATTACAATCAAGGCGGCGCCATCTTCGTAATTTCGCCCAGCCCGACAACAGGCCACGAGGAAAATCAGTGCATCGGAACTTGTAGAATGCGAAGTACGCCGTTTCTCCTCGGCGTTCTGCCCCGTCTTTGTTGATTCCAACGGTCTCCCCCAGTCGTCACCGATTCTTATCACGGCGGCGCCATCTTCATAGTCTCTCCCAGCCCGACATCATGCCACGAGGGAAAAATCCATTGGAACTCGTGGAATGCCAAGTACACCTTTCCTCCTCGTCACTCTGCACCGTCTTTGTTGATTCCAACGGTCTCCCCCAGTCGTCACCGATTCTTATCACGGCGGCGCCATCTTCATAGTCAGACAACCTGCCACAAGGAAAAATCAGTCCATCGGAACGGATTGAATGCCAAGTACGCCCTTCTTTCTCGACCCCCTTCCTTCTCGTCGTGCTGCTGCGTCTTTGTTGATTCCAACAGCTTCCCCCAGTCTTCACCGATTCCAATCACGGCGGCGCCATCTTCATAGTCACGCCCAGCCAGACAACCTGCCACAAGGAAAAATCAGTCCATCGGAACGGATAGAATGCGAAGTACGCCCTTCCTTCTCGTCGTTCTGCACAGTCTTTGTTGATTCCAACGGTCTCCCCCAGTCGTCTTGCTATCACGGCGGCGCCGTCTTCGTAATCTTGCCCAGCCCGACAACATCCCACAAGGAAGAACCAGTCCATCGGAACTCGTCGAATGCCAAGTACACCCTTCCTCCTTGTCGCTCCGCCCCATCTCTGTTGATCTCTCCCGTCGTACCCACCGCCGTCGATGGCGGCGCCATCTTCATAGTCTCGCCCAGCTAGACAACATGCCACAAGGAAAAATCAGTCCATCGGAACTCGTAGAATTCGAACTCCCCCTTCCTTCTCGTCGTTCTGCCCAGTCTTTGTTGATTCCAACGGTCTCCTCCAGTCGTCTTGTTATCACGGCGGCGCCGTCTTCGTAATCTCGCCCAGCCCGACAACATCCCACAAGGAAGAATCAGTCCATCGGAACTCGTTGCATTCCAAGTACACCCTTCCTCCTTGTCGCTCCGCCCCATCTCTGTTGATCTCTCCCGTAGTACCCCCGCCACTCGTTCGTCGTCGCCCATGCCAATCACGGCGATGTCGGTCTTATAGTCCCGTCAAGCCCGACAACATCCCGCAACGCAAGTAGGATATAAGGCCACTGGAACTTGTGTAATGGAAAGTACGCCCTTCCTCCTCGGCCCTCTGCCTGTCTCACTTGATTGGACCGGTCTCTCCCGGTCGTCGCCCATTTCTATCAGGGCAGTGCAAGCTTTATAGTCCCGCCTATCCTGACACCATCCCACACAAGGAAAAACGTATAAATCAATCCATCGGAACCCGTGGAATCGCAGGTACGCCTTTCCTCGGCCCAGCGCGACAGCATCCCATATAGAAGAATGAAACGGAACTCGTGAAATGCCAAGTACGCTCTTCCTCCTCTTTGCTCTGCCCCGTCTCTGTTCATTGGTCTCCCCCAGTCGTCGCCCATTCCTATCACCGCGATGCCAGCTTCATCGTCTCGCCCAGTGCGACAACATCCTACACGGACCAATCAGCCCATCGGAACATGTTGAATGGAGAGTACGCCCTTCCTCCCCGGCGTTCCACCCCTTCTCCATCTATTTCAACAGTCTCCCTAGTCGTAGCTATCCCCACTCCTTCGTCGTCATACATTCGTATCACGGCGGCGCCATCTTCAAGTTCATAGACTCTACCAGCCCAGCAACCTCCCACAAGGAAAAATCGGTCCATGGGAACTCATGGAATGCCGAGTACGCCCTTCCTCCTTGTCGGTTTGCTCCATCTCTGCGGATTACAACGGTCTCCCCGGTCGTAGCCACCGCGACTCATTCGTCTCCTATCACGGTGATGCCAGCTTCATAGTCCCGGCAGGCCCAAGAACTCCCACAGGGAAAAATCAGTCCATCGCAACTCGTCAACGGCAAGTACGCCCTCCCTCCTCGGCGCTCTGCTCCGTCTCTGTTGATTACAACAGTCTCCCCCAGTCGTAGCCACCCCTTCTTCGTCGCCATACATTCCTATCACGGCGGTGGCAGCTCCATAGTCTCGCCCTGCCGGACAATATGATACCGGGAAGTCTGTAGAAATTAGTCCATCGGAACTCGGGAAATGGCAAGTACGCCGTTCTTCCTCAGCGCTCTGCCCCGCCCCCCCCAGTTGTCGCTAATTTCTCGCACGGCGGTGCCAGCTTTACAGTCCCACCCAGCCTGACATCATCGCACAACATCGGAACTCGTCGAATGCCAAAGTACTCCGTCGCTCTGGCCCGTCTCTGTTGTTTACAACGGTCTCCCCCAGTCGTAGCTACCACCCCTCTTTCGTCGTCGTACATTTACATCACAACGGTACCGGCCTCATAGTCCTGTCAAGCCCGACAACATGGGACAAGGAAGAATTTAGAAATCACACCATCAGAAGTCGTGGAATGCCAAGTACGCTCTTCGGCCTTGGCGCTGTGCCCCTTCTCCGTTGATTAAAACGGGTCTCCCCACCGCCACTCCGTTGTTGCCCATTCCTATTACTATTCCCCACAGTATCCTACACGGAAGAATCGGTCCATCGGTCTGCGTCGCTCAGCCGAATTTCTCGTGAGAGCGAGACAGGACCCCACAACAACGTTGGTGATAGGCGGGGAAGCGGCACGTGACCTTCCCAGAATGAAGTCCGTGCATGAGTCAGCAAGGTGGCGCAGATGGGTGGCTTCTTCCATTCTGCCACCTCGCTCGCAGCTGCGGCCTCTTGGCCGCTTTCATTTTTCGCCCCCGCCTTCCACTCCCTCTCTCAGGGCCAACGGCCTCTCGTCCGTTGTGCTCGTTCAGTACTCAGTCCTCGCGGTCGCCGGCCTGCTCGGTGCCCACCCAGCCCAAGCAGCTCGCTTAACGGACTCTTCCGCAGCACAGCAGGCCGGGCTTTCCCCCACACCAGAATCCCATCCACGCTCGCTACGCGCCCAGCTAACTTGAAAGGTGACAAAAGTGTTCTCTTGTCACTTTTGGCTGGACGTCACGCATCACCGTAGCGATCGAAATTCACGGTAAATAGGTGCCGATGGATACCCCAAAAGGGTCCGCCCTGCGCAATTGTCCTGTAGGAATCGCCTCCACCTTCCATTCCCCACCAGCAGCTTCGAGCAGGAAGGTTCCCTTCCCCCCACCCGCTATCTACCAACATGCAAACCAATCTATGCGGGTCGTGCCGTCATATGCCACAAGCGCCTCTGTGACTTGGCCAACTTCCTTCATAGAGCTTAAGATTGGCAGCTGGAACCCTAAAGGGCCTCGGATGGGCAGTGGTAGGGGTAGCGGAGCCCCCTGACGAGAGCTTTCGCAGGCTCGAAACTACTACTATCCCGCTCGTTTATCTGCCCCTACTCGTACTGTAGATGGTTTCCCTGTCAAGGCCGGTCACCCGACTCGGATCCTGATCGTCAGGCGAACGAGCAAGCAGACCTGACAGCCCGAGTATCCTCTTCTCGCACACAGACCCGCTTCGCGCTCCCCTAGACCACCCAGACTGTTGCAATGGAAAATATGCCCTTCCTCCTCAGCGCTCTGCCCCGTCTCTGTTGATTCCAACGCTCTCCCCCAGTCGTCGCGCATTCCTATCACGGCGATGCCAGTTTCATAATCCCACCCAGCCCGACAACATCCCCCAAGGAAAAATCAGACCATCGGAACTCGTGGAATGCCAAGTACGCCCTTCCTCTTCGGCGCTCTGTCCCGTCTTTGTTGATTCCAACGATCTCCCCCAGTCGGAGCCCATTCTTATCACGGCGGCGCCATCTTCATAGTCTCGCCCAGCCCGACACCATCCCACGAGGCAAAATCAGTCCATCGGAACATGTGGAATGTCCAGTACGCCCTTCCTCCTTGGCGCTCTACCGCGTCTCTGTTGATTCCAACAGTCTCCCCCAGTCGTCACCGATTCCTATCACGGCGATGCCAGTTTCATAGTCCCGCCCAGCCCGACAGCATCCCACGAGGAAGAATCAGTCCATCGGAACTCTTGGAATGCCAGGTATGCCCTTCCTCCTCGTCACTTTGCCCCTCTCTGTTGATTCCAAAGGTCTCCCCAGTCGTTGACCGATTCCTATCACGGCGGTGCCAGTTTCATAGTCTCGCCCAGCCCAACAACATCCCACGAGGAAAAATCAGTCCATCGGAACTCGTTGAATGCCAAGTACGCCCTTCCTCCTCGTCACTTTCCCCCGTCTCTGTTGATTACAACGGTCTCCCCGGTCGTAGCCGCCACCACTCCTTCGTCGTTGCCCATTCCTATCACGGCGATCCAGCTTCATAGTCTCGTCAAGCCCCACAACACCCGCAACGAAGACAGTAGAAATCAGTCCATCGGAAATTGTGGAATGCCAAGTACGCCCTTCCTCCTCGGCGCTCTGCCCCGTCCCTGTTGATTCCAACGGTCTCCCCCGGTCCTCGCTCATTCATATCTTGGCGGTACCAGCTTCATTGTCCCGCCTAGCCCGACACCATCCCACAAGGAACAATATAGAAATCAACCCATCGGAACTCGTGGAATGGCAAGTACGCCCTTCCTCCTCGACCCATCCAGACCACATCCCACAAGGAAGAATCAGTCCATCGGAACTCGTGGATTGCCCAGTATGCCTATCGTACTCGGCGCTCTGCCCCGCCTTTGTTGATTCCAACGGTTTCCCCCAGTCGTCGCCCATTCCTATCACGGTGGTGCCAGCTTCATAGTCCTGCCCCGGCCGACAACATCCGACAGGGAGGAATCAGTGCATCGGAACTCATGGAATGACAAGCACGCTCTTCATCGGTGCTCTGTTGATTACAACGGTCACCCGCAGTCGTGGACACCGCCACTCGTTCGTCGTCGCACATTCTTATCACGGCGTTGCCAGCTTCATAGTTCCGTCAAGCCTGACACCATCCCGGAAAAACGAAGGTAGAATCAGTCCATCGCAACTTGTGGAATGGAAAGTTCGCCCTTCCTCCTCGGCGCTCTCCCCCATCTCTCTTGATTAAAATGGTCTCCCGCAGTCACCGCCCCTCCTTCGTTGTCCCCCATTCCTATCACGGCGATGCCAGCTTCATAGTCCCTTCCAGCCCGACAACATCCTACACGGAAGACTCAGTCCATCGGAACTTGTGGAATGGAAAGTTCGCCCTTCCCCCTCGGCGCTCTGCCCCGTCTCTCTTGGTTACAACGGTCTCCATGATCGTAGCCACTTCCACTCCGTCGTCGCCCATTCCTATCATGGCGGTGCCAGCTTCGTAGTCCCGTCCAGCCCGACAACATCCCCCCCCATCCCACACCTGCAGATATCCACGTAGTCGCCCCCCTCTGACACACCTCGGACACAGCGATATACAGACGTCGATCGCATACCTAAGCTCGGTCGAGTCACCCTCGGTGGAGCTCGTGTTGAAGAAGATGGAAAACATCACGTTGACTCTTTCGGTGCGTGTATCTCTGAATTGTGACATTGATTCACTACACTTGTTGAAAACATATCTCAAGGAAGCGACGGGGGACCACGTGCTTCTAGGACAGATCATGCCTGGGCGAGACCATTGCGCTCTCAACGTCAACGAGCAATACGCGGTCCGGGTTGAGTCACAGAATACGAACGATGCGTCTTCTGTAAAAGGAGCGCTGGTTCCATTCGTCAAGTGGTCGGCGCCGTTTACGGCTATCATTACTGGATTTATGTATAAGGGCTTTTGTCCTCTCGTCTCTCCTTGTGAACACACTCCCCATTTGTGTACCATTTCCTCTCCTTCACCTTAATCCATGTGATCAAGTTCTGCGTTGCTCCTTACTCTAGTCTTGAACACCTCTCGAACGGCTTCTAGTCTCGGCTCATCTTGATTAGATTCTTCGCAACGTTGAAGCTTGGGTGCAAAGGGTGACGGTGTCACTGATGTTACGGCCGCAATCTGGTTAGCTATCTTTGAACCTTCGGTATTTTTCACTGATGTTTGCTTTCGCAGCTCAGCCATGTCCTCTGGGCCTCGCTGCGGCGGGTCCTTCTGTAGCTCGTCAATGTACGACATCACATTCTGTCTACGCTTTGAGATTGATGCAAATCATTTTTTGTAGACACTTCTCCGGTCACTGTATTTTCCGCGAGAGTTGAAGGCATTTGATGTACTAATGCGTGCATCAGGCTGACTTGCGTTCAGCACTTACCTAGTATCGTCACGCATCAATACCTACTATTATACACAAATGACCGGAGATGCCAAGAATCCTCCGACTCTCCTCACAAGCTCAAACTTTACCGGCTTTGCGGTCATTGGTCAGTTTTTTTTTTTTTTTTTTTTTGAATCTCATCTCATGGATCCAGATCTGCTGTCGAAACGGATGCCGACCCTCGCATTCCGTATGGTTATGAAGTCGGTGGATACTTGGTTTCCCTACTATTGTATGCGATTAACCGATCCGCAGGTTCATCCTTCTCGATGCCGATCCTGCTAACTATATAGTCACCCGCAAAAGGTCCGATGGCACATCAAGGAGCTGTCCCATCATAACAGGGCCTCCTCTTTTGGTGTCGCTGGAAATAGTTCGCTGGCATAAAACCAAGGCTCCCGCTGCGGATCTCCATAGCTAGGATATTGGGAACCATCTTTGGGAGGAGGAAGAGCAACCACATTGAACTCTTGAAGTGTCTGTTTGAGCTGGCTGGGACATTCTTCTAACGAACATATCTTCAATGAGATCCTGGCTCTGTTCTTTGGTAGTATGCACGGCCGTATAGTAGACATCACTGATAGGCAGGTGTGAACGATGTTGCCAACTGTGGGTGTACCAACCATTCAATGTACAGTCTCGACAAATGTCGTGAACCTCATTCCCGACTCCGAAGAGCATACAACCTTCCGTGCCACGGCGCAAAGCGTTGACGCTATGGATGTGACTTAATAAGTCCACGTAGTTTTCTGCGTTCTTGAAGTGTGATAGTAGAGATTCTGGAAGTGGCCTTCACGCAGTGTATGTCATAACTTGAGCGTTGAACAGCAACTTTGAGCACCGGCGCACTGACTCGGAGCAGACTGAGCCGCGGTTACGCCAGGGTGACACTGATAGATTCTGGTGCAGGCAGGATAACTTTTTTGGCTTCTTTGTCGACACTCGGCACAACCGTCAGTTCAGTTGTGCCTCCCCGAGGGAGCAGCGGCTTTTGGCACAGATTTCAGGCTCAACCCGATTAGCTTTGTAGTTCTCCTTTCTCCTTTCTACTCTCCCTCGAGGTCTTCTCTAGGACTAAGTTATCTCTCGCTGACTGATATTTGCGATGAGTCCATTATATCCCACCTCTCTCTGTAGTACCTCAAAACCAACAAATGGAGCTCCTTTCATGATTCCCACCTCCGGCGAAACACGCCCGGAATGATTCCAATTTTGTCACCAGAAATGCTCAAAGACTGGCTTCGGTTCTTGGCCTCTCCGGATCACAATCAGTTGACAACGAGAAACGAACTCATAAAGACAAAAAGCATGGCATGTCACATCCTGACGCCAATCATTGGCCCTACTCAGGCTCCCGCAACCAGCGTCACGGTTCCTTATGCCCTTTCAGGAAACGCTCGTGTCGAACATTTTAGTCTCGATGACAACAACAATCATCAAAGCAGCGGAACAGTGACTCCCCTTCTCAATTTCAGTGACTCAAAGCTATTCAACGACTCTTTCCAAGTCCTATGGAAAGTGGCTTGCGTAGCCTCACCCTTCGCCGGTCGTGATATACCCTCTTCCCTTTATCCCGCGATGCATGCCTCAGTCACCCTATCCTTCCCTCGACAGCACAGCCCTACCTTGCCTTGGCGATTTTTATATCATCGAACCCACATGGTATCCCCAGCATCTCAGCATTTCAGCATCCTACATCATTCCGGTTGCTGCAACTCCCAACTCAATTAATCCGATCCTTTCCTGAACCCTCCACAAGCTGACTCGGACGAGAGAATGTGTAGGATGCACAGCGAGAGACTAGGACATGGCCGACGTCATTGTCGGGGTCCTGGCATGTGGGACAGGGAAAGCAACACTCTTCGAGGTGTTGTTGAGAAGAGAAGAGGAAGAGGAAGCTACGGGAGTTCTGCCTTCTGAATGTTCTTGAAGACTACACCTCGAACCAGAGGTGGGGTGCTTGACAGCAAAAATTGAAATCATAGACTACGGTGGTAAGCATCTTGTTTTGGCATTGCGAGAATGCTAATAGTCCTTAGCTTTAGACACCTACGGAACCAATGTCCAGGCATCAGACTATGTCAAGGCCCAAAGGTCCCTGTTTGAAGCCCAAGCTCTGGTACATATTCGTGCAATAGTCCACGGAACTCGAAGTCATCATGCGTGACACGTACACTCGACTTCGTCGTTCTGCCCACGATCTTACTCTGGTCGAAGATGGCGTTTTCAAGCTCAAACTACTTCGCAGCATCACCATTCCCATTGGAGTTGGTGCATGCGACATTCGTAGCTCATCTTGTAACATTAAGTTCCTCGATAATGGGCTCGTTTTCAAACACTGGGACTTGAGGTCGATGAAAACATGGGAAGCTTGGGTGTAATAAGCCCCGCAAGTCGTCTCGCGATTCGATGGTCGACGTCACGTCGCCCTCCTTGTCATACAGCCTGGTACCTCACACAGCGACATCATTGACCCGTTGCAGAGCCTGATGTAGTCTGCCATCAGCATGAGGCCAGAAGCTCGTTAACAGTCCCCATCGAGGTTCAGCCGAGTTTAGGGACGTACTCCCAAGTAGCATCTTTCTCGGATGCTCATTCCGGTTCTGTGTCAATTAGGCTGTCGCGCCTCCTCGGGTTCAAAAATTTGAGCTCTCCGCTCTCGGTTGGCGACAGTGACGACCACGAGACTCACTACAGCAACGACAGCGGCACCATCGTAGCACATTGATAAAGGACTCGTTATGGGCACTCATATCTTTGACAGCGACTCCCAACAGACTATTTTCAAACTCTCCAGATTCCGAGTCAGTTCGGTCATCGATCCGGCCAACGGATGGGGCAAATTGTTGTCTCCGAGTTCAAACCTCGGGATAACTCCACTCAGGATCGCCAGACGAGAAGGAAAACCCCCTCCCGCCAGTCGCTCGACAATCCTCCTCCAGTTACAAGCACGTCGGAGATAGCAATTCTATGTCCGGGTCAAAGTCACCATTCACGGCCCGGGCTCCCGCTCCTTCCAGACCTCTACCTCTCTCTAGTGACGACGCTCCCGTTCAACCAGGTACTCACCAAGTTCGCGGCAGAAAACAACCTTGCCCCGATTCTATGCACGACTCGACAAGCCGAGAATGAGAGACCATTGGCATTCAAACGCGAAAGGCACCAGTACAAAGCTGATCAAGGGCTTATCGAGAAAGAGCCCGTCACAAAGAGCCTTCACAAACCAGTAGTCAGCGACGAGGGCGAGCAGCCACCGTCCGTGCCTCCCAAACCAACGTTTGACGCAGTTCAAGTCCCTGCCCCGCACCTCTGCCTTCGGCAACCCCTTCTCGTTCGATTGCTCCATCCCGCTCCTCCCTCGTTGCAAAAGCGACTTCATGGACCCCACGCCGCGGATCAATCCTCATTTGATGGTAAGACGATCAAGGGGGAGAACGGTGACATTCGATACGCGGTGCGATGTCCTAGAGTCGGTGAAGAATTCTTCTCATCTGACGAAGATGATTACGGTGAACTCGAGCAACAGGGCAAGTTGGATACTCATCACTCCCACACTCAGGACAACGCCGTAGCTAGGGATGGTGCAGACGAGCACGGCATCGAGAACATGGAACTGGGTGGTGCTGACCAAAGTGTCGTCAGCGTTCCTGTTGACATCATACAGTCAGCATCTTTGCTTGGATTGGGCTTTCCCTCTACGCCTAGTTGCCCCCTCTTCTCTCCCCGTGGACATGGAAACAGAAGGAGTTCCGTACGGTAACGAAAGAAGTGTGCCTGCTTCGCAGACTAAGGATGCCATCAGGACAAGTTAGTTAATCTTGGAAAAGCGAAGGCAAGCTCGGAGGAGGGAGGAGGAGTCAATAACCTACTATATACCTCCGCGCCCTACGTCGATGCCACGAGCACCGAGCACCGAGCACCGAGCACCGATCGCCCAAGCAGAAGGCGTAGTCGCAGTGCTGGCGACGACGGAGACAGACCGCCTTCTTGATATTGGAATTTCCAACACTGAAGAAGGGTATCAAGTGGGCAGCATATTGAAGGATTTGCGGAGACTTGATCTCGAGCAATGCCAGGGTGTGAGTATTCTCTGAGTATTCTATTCTATTCATGCTTGTGCAATCTGCATCTCATCAGTTAATATCTCCTAGGGTGGTATTGCAATGCGAAGCGAATCCCCCTCATCTTCTTTCACCAACTGGCCAGACTCAAGCACGTTATCAACCCACACAGCTAACTTTGAGCATCGGCCACAAATGAGGAGGATAGCGGGATGTCGCAACAATGATGGAAGAAAAATCCAAGCAGTGCGATGGCCTCGCCAAGATCTGGAAACTCTTCAAAGGAGGCTCATCACACTCAGATGAAGACCAACTTATCCTCGTGACTCTGCGATCCCTGGACCGCCATGACGATGATTCTCCCTTAGGGACCACCTTTGCCATTGTCTTATCTGATCGAACATGGTGGAGATCATCTACTCGGAGGCCGTCATGCGTCGACAATCATCATTACCTTCTAACGACCTCGCCGCGAAATGATAAATTCTCGTCCGCTGGTGTACCATCTTTGTTGATTCCAACGGTCTCCCCCAGTCGTCACATCAGAACTCGTCGAATGCGAAGTACGCCCTTCCTCCTCTGCGCTCTGCCCCGTCTGTGTTAATTCCAACGGTCTCCCTCAGTCGTCACTGATTCCTATCACGGCGGCGCCATCTTCATAGTCTCGCCCAGCCCGACAACATCCCCGAAGGAAAAATCAGTCCATCAGAACTCGTAGAATGCGAAGTACGCCGTTCCTCCTCGGCGCTCTGCCCCGTCTTTGTTGATTCCAACGGTCTCCCCAGTCGTAACCCATTCCTATCACGGCGGCGCCATCTTCATAGTCTCGCCCCGCCCGACAACATGCCACGAGGAAAAATCAGTCCATCGGGACTCGTGGAATGCCAAGTACGCCTTCCTCCTCGGCGCTCCGTCTCTGTTGATTCCAACGGTTTCCCCCAGTCGCCCATTCCTATCGCGGCGGTGTCAGGTCTGTAAAGGAACGGGCACCAAGGTGCAATTATGCTTTGATACGTATGGATGTGGGGTATCCCATCTTCATTCGAGCGACGCCATGGCAGTCGATGCAAGGCATAGTTATATCGTGTTCCCCGTATCAATTTGGCAAGCAAGCTCGGACTCTTTTGTTCTTGGACGAATCCACATCGGGCTTGGCCGCACCGCGTGGAACTTGATGCGCTTCTTGCGCAGACTAGCAGATCCAGGACACCCTGTTCTGTGCACCATCCCTCGGTATCCGAGTCTGCTATTCGATGCAGGTGATTTGGGAACACTTGTCCAAGCATGGGGCGGGTTGCTCTCGGGATGTCCACCCGACGAAAGGACGTGGGGTTGGATCCGCCCCAAGTACGAGTAAGTATGTGCTGATATTGATGAGATGTAGGCCAGTTCCGTTACTGAGAAGAGCCAGATGCGTATATTTATGTTGTCGACGTTAGGCTCGCATGCCCTTTATATCTTCTAACTGACTGTGCAGACGCGACGCTCTTTTTGTACCCATTGCGCGCCGTCTCGACGAAACAACGTCTCGCTGTGCGGCTATCCGTATTATGTGTTCAACAGGCAGGTTGTCTGTGCGTCTGATTTTTGTCGTTCCTCAATTGTGGACTGAGCGTTCGGGAGATGCAACGTTGTGTGTTTGAGATGTGGGTTCTTTTTTTCTTGGTGCAAGGTTTGATGCTTAATGCAAGCATCTCTATGGCAGTTTCTAACTTGCCGTGTTGCCTGAGATCATCGTGCATATCGAGTTCATCTTCATCTCCATGAGACGTAAATAAATTGGAATTTTTGTGCAATTCTAGGGATGAATGTTCATTCCAGAGGGCCTCGAATCAGATATTATTATCCACATGCAGGTGGTGATAGGCGATACACTGAGCTCTGACGGTGTTCCCGATTGGCACGTTGTGTAAGGTGCTCCTGGGTTGAAACTTACTTCGATTTGTTTGTTACCATCTTCATGGAGCATTTGATGTATCGATTGGCCAACTCTTCACGGCACTGTCCCCATGCACCTAAATTGCATCCCTGTCCAACCCCGAAATTCATCGGGATCGTCCTTGAGGCGCCACTGTGTTCTATGATATTATGATATTCCCATTACGTACCCGTCCGTTGGTGAGCCGCTTCCAGTGGCGAGAATGGCTTTACCAGCTGGTGCCGTATACGCGGACCCTGTCGGCAATGTTGTCAACGGAGTTGCACAGCTTAGTCATCCAGTGCGCTTCTGACATATTCAACGTTTTTCGCCCGCCAGCAAACCAAACGTGTCGAGAGTGCGCGGTGCCTCGATAATTCCAACGCTATCATTGCTCGTTGGTTTTGTCGCTACGGTGTGTTTCTTCAAGGATATTTCTTATGCGTGAACTAACCAGTGAAAAAAAAAACGCATAGTAGGTTGGTGACGAGTTCTTTACGAGTACATTGCTCAACTTGATCTGGTTTACACGCGTTGGCGGTATGCATTCAAATCTTGAATTCTAAAAAAATTATCCTTTCAGTTGGCCGCCGCCGATCGCGATTGTTGCATGCAAGGCAATGATAAGCATTCAATATTTGCGAGAATTTCTAGATCCGAGTCATTTTCTATTGTGCTTCTTCACCTGTCGTAACACTGTGACAATCGCACTGGTGAGATCAAATCTGGTGAGATCTAGATCGTGTTTTACGATCTCCTTTAGTAAAGACTCGGAGATCGTGATCTCACGACCAGCATCGCGTCTCAGGCTTCCCATGAAGACTAAGGTATAAAAGACTGAGGTCTGGTATACATTCTCCATTCCTCTTCTCTCGTCTGCTCTGCTTTACCAGTTTTACACTTATGCGCAACGGGGAACCCCGAGGTGATGGCAGCCGCCAGTCTGCTTCTCAGAGAGACGACTCGGAAGAGTCTGCGAACACCGGGGAGAAACGCCCGTTGACTAATGCTCTCGAATTAGGTCCCAGAAAACGACCGTGTGTTTGGTTTCGATTTCGATTTCTACCTCCTTGCTAACTATCTATTAGGACGACACAAGACCCATTAGTTCATCACGGGCGCCACTTTGGTCGCGCGTATCACACATTTTGCAACGTCCAGGCCTTGTTGACGAATGGAATGACCCTCATGGGCGATATCGAGGAGAATGGTTACGAGTCGCTTAGACCTCTGTAAGTGTACTCTTCTCAATTATTCTTACACGCGCAAAATGTCGATTTATTATATTCGAAGGGACAAACAAGAATACTCGGTATTCCGTGACTTGTTGAAACTTGTTCCCGGGCTCGAAAACCGCCTGATGGAGTCCTCGGAGGACGACACCATGGCCATAGCGGAGTTAGTAAGTAACTTTCCGTATTCTAGGTCGAATTGATTCACTGACATGCGGCATAGATCCAGAAAGGCGCTAATAGTGCTAGGGCGGATGACACCAAAGGCATGAAAGGCGCGATTATAGATTGGATTACACCAAAAGGCCAGACACTCACCCCGCACATCCCCCGCAACGTCAAGTCCGGTCGAGGGTTTCACCATGAACGCACCGGGGCCCTTCTTTGCCCTGCCGGCTATGAGTGGCAAAACCTGGAGTACGGGTCTGACTTAAATTGAATTCTGATGAACTAACTACGTATTTCCCATAGAATCAAGGAAAAGCTGCGCAATGGTCAGCTTCAGGTTGCCGGAGACCAGTGGCCCATATTCCTGTACGCCAATTACATGTATGATGCTGATGACCCGTGGAATGGACTCCTTCGCAGCGGACTGTTGGTTTGTGTACGTTTCAAATTTTATTCACAGCAAAAAAAAAGAAGGCTGATTTTACATACTGAATTTTAGGCCTATAAGCACGTATTCACCTCCCCCAGTTCTGTAGACAGCGAACCGAAAGCTACGCGTTCTGGGAATGCCCGCATTCATGGGATGCACAGTGTTACCAAAGCCTCGATTGCCTACGTTGCGACACAGGTATGTATAAATATCAATTTTTTTTTGCCTTGATGCCTGACACACGAAGCAGGCCCGATTTGCGTTGATGTCGGCGCAAGTATTTTCTCGCACGGATCTCGTTACGGATTCGGAACGATTTTACAATAGTATCCTCGAGATACTAAATGATTCAGAGGAGAGGGAAGAAGTCGAGCAATTGATATTATGGTGGAATAGGCAAATATTTCCACTCTATACTGAAAGTGAGAGGTTACCCTCGAAGAATAGTGCACTGGCAAGGATCCGTGCTAGGCGCGCGGAGTCACGTGCTGCAGTGGCTGATCATGTAACATAAATTATGCTGATTATCCATACTTAGTACATTCGAAATAATTAGTTGCCACTTAGACACAAATACCAATGGTGCTGGTTCATCTTTTCTGGTACTAAGAATTTTTTACTATATGAATGGAGACCCATAGGGTATTATGAATCATAGCTTTGTGAATTATAACTACACTCTACATGACACTGATGGCCATATCTCCCACCTTGAGTCTGGGTGTCAATCAATGTCATGCAGAGTGTAGTTACAATTTACCAATGTATGACCTAGATTGAAACCAGACTCAGGTTGGGAGATGTGGCAATCAATGTCAATGCAGAGAGTGGTTATAATTTACAAAGCTATGGATCTGATTGTCATATCTCCTAGCATGAGTCTGATGTTAATCTAGGTCATAGCTTTATAAATTGTAACTACACTCTACATGTTATAAATTGAAAAAAGAACACAGACTGGTAAATATTGTAATTAATGTCATAGTTCTGCAAATTGTAACTATTCCCTGCATGAAATTGATTGCCACATCTCCCAACCTGAGTCTGGTTTCAATCTATGTCATTGTAGACCATGGTGATAATTTAGAAAACTATGACTCTGATGACAATATCT